>JACYXH010000120.1:0-60851 GCA_026745465.1 Lota lota | reverse complement strand
ACCATTTAACCTGATACCTCCCACAATAACCCTACATATCTGGATCAAACCATTTAACCTGATACCCCACAATAGCCCTACATATCTGGATCAAACCATTTAACCCCCAATAGGAATGCTATCTCCACATTGAAGTTAGAAATGTAAGTCTCAAAGTCTCAAACTACGAAACTACTGACACAATTTGTATATATTTTCTGTTTTCAAGATAAGAGTCTCTTCTGCCCTTCAACATAAGAGTATCTTACCGCCCCACAGTGTGTCGGCCAGTTCCTCCTGGTTCATCTCCATCAGGCAGAGCTTTGTGATGTCTACCACTCCCTCTATGGCACGCCTCCTCTGCTCCTCCTTCTTACCATCCACCTCCTCCTCCCTCTGACTCTCTGAGCATTGTGGGTAATCTGGGAAGAGAACCCTCCAGAGCTTCTTCAGCTCCTTGTCTAGAAAAGTGTGTGCGTTCTCCTCAGCCCTCTGGAACAGAACAAACATCAAGGAGAACTTTACTCTGAACTAACTGAGGACATCAGAAGCATCTGTCCTAGATTCACGTTGGTCTAAAGAGGGAAGCCTGGAGACTATTAGCACCTCAAGAGATGCTTTTTAATGTTCATGTAGAGCTAAAGTCAAATGTCTTGTTGGACATTTACACACCTTGATCAGCTCTGTTTGACCCTGCTGTATAGACTGAGCACTGGTAACCTTTGACCTCTCCTGGTGTTTTCTGTGGAACACACACACAAACACACACACTATTGTATTTCCCCTTACTTGTAAACATCAGTATCAATAGAGTCTGATAACCAACTGGTCTGTTTTCATCGTCTGTTTTAAACCACTACCTCTCCTCTCTAGAGGGGCGTCCATCTTTAAATTCAGGAGGATGAACCATAGAGTGGTCACTCTTCATGGAGACACAGCTGGGTCCAGGGGAGTCTGCTCTCTCCTGCCTCCTTTGAGAAAAACAAACAGCATCTTGAAGTTAGGATTTGTGGATTTCGTTTCATTAGATCATTTATTGCAGGGCTACTCAAATACTTTCTCATGAGGGTCAGATTATTGAAATCAAAATATAAGGTGGGGGGCAGAAAAATGAAGTTATTATGGCATTCAAGCATTAAACATGTTGACATAAAAACACACCAAATATCATTCATACTGTGCATAGTCTTTATTCACAATGTGTTTAAGTAACATAGAAAATAGGGCAGTCAGTTTATACATTTCTACACAGACCTGTGTTATTCTTCATGTATTATTATTTTCAATAAATCACTTCACTTCAAATATAAATTCAAAACGGATTAAATAAATGGGGCAGATTGAAAGACATATAACCTTTTAACATTAAACCGGTAAAATCTGCTACAAGTAGTCTTATTGTTTATTTCATTCATACTTTTCAAATCAACAGTCAAAAGAAATGGCATCAGCCATAAATCAATCTAGCACCAAGTGATCATGTGATCGGACATTGGTACTGTTCAGACAGACTAAATGTTCTTCTTCACCTCATCATCGGTCTCTACAGCATGAGGTCCTGTGAAGGGTTTCTTATTTGGACCAAGAAGCGACACGGAGGGATGCTATGGTACTGCTCTCTGGTTCCCAACAGGACCGGGCCGTTATAGCACCCTCTAGTGGTCGCTCAGAGAGGTTCTGCACTTTGATTCAACCAGCATCAGAACCATCGGGTGTGTTCCATTGAAGCTGGACTGATGCGTGATGAGGTGCCGTCTCACATTGTGTTCTTCTGTTACTGTGATAGCCGTGTTGCAGGTCAACATATGGGCTTTGGTCCCTCATTACTAAACTCATATTTCACAGTCCACTCCTCTTTTAAATGTCCAGTTTCATTGTCTACCTTTCGCCTTTTCAATGTGGACGACTTTTTAGCTCTCAAAAAGCTTTGCCACAGCAGAGACAGACGTTGTCCCACGCACAGAGAGGCGGGTCATAGTGGCGGGACTAAGTGGACAAAAAGGTTTCCTATTGGCTCCGTGGGATCTATTTGATCCGAGCCGGATCAAAATGATCTGTGGGCCACCAGTTGAAAAGGCCTGATTTATCGGCTGAATCCTCACCTTTCCTTAGAAGGTTGCTGATTTCCATCTTTAAAGTAAACAGGTCTATCCATAGACCAGTCACTCTTCATGGAGACACAGCTGGGTCCAGGGGAGTGTGCTCTCTCCTGCTGCTCTGGGCTTCAACACAACACACACACAGCTTTTACTCAGACTAATGATGGAGTCATGATATATCACTGCTGAGCTCTGAGATGGACAACAGTCACAGACAGTGAGAGATCCTCTTCTTACCTCTTAGCTTTGCTCTGGTGGCCATGTTCCCCAGACAGAGTGGTTTTAGAGGTAGGACCCCCCTCCTCTCTCTCCTCATTCATAGTAGACTGGAGACCTGGACACAAACACAACTCATTGATCACCTAATTTGCCTTTTGAACTTCAGATGTTGAGACAATACTGAAATGACTCTTTGAAAGAGTAGATCATTGTCACACTAAACTGTTATAGACGTCATAAAACCATGAATAGTAACCCCACAACATAACCACACTGACCTCACTACAGTACAGATGTGTACAGCAGATGAGAAGATGAAACACCTTGGATACTATACCTGTGCTTAAACTACAATACAAAAAAATACAATTGACTTGAAAAACTCATCGTAGTACAATTAAAAGTAAAGAATGTTTGAATCATTTTTCCACTGGAACAAAGTCTGAATTCTGTCACTTTACTGAACCACAGATTCCATATAAATCAACTGGTGAAGCTCAATACATCGATATGGTATCCTCTTATTATCGTGATATAATAGTTTATTTCAGCATTACGAGGAGGTGCTGGCCAACGAGTCTCTTTCTCTCCCTCTATGGCTCCAGCTGTGGTTCAAACCACAGGAACCGAGTCTATACCCGCAGGAACCCCCCTGTGGAAGTGGTACAGTCCAGCAACACGTTACTAGGAGGATTTATAAACTTGGAATATCCCTAGTCGTCTGCACGACGCATAAATATTTAACTTGTGATTTAAATAGAAGGACATTCAAAGGATTTCTGTCACGTCCTTCTTTTTATTTTGAGTAGCATCAATACAAATGAATCATTTGAATATCAAGTGTGATGTTCCATTTACCACATGGCTCAGAAAAGCACAACAGTGAAAAATTTACTAACGTTGTATTTCTCTAAAGTAAACTGTCTTTAGTTGATAAGCGTTACACTGACACATTTACCAACATGAGATCATTATAATATACCAGTAACCCAAAGACAATATAAACTGTAGTAAACTGTAGGCCTACCATATCTATTCCATGATTAAAATGTGTTCTGCCCCATACGGCATACATTTATAAAAGTAGAAATGCAAGGGAAGAAAAGGAGGTCGAAGTGTTCCTAAAACAAGTAAATCAGGGAAAAGGATTTAAAAGTGGATTTAGAGAAAGATTGAGCTTCGTGTCTGCTCACTGCAGAAGACTGAAGTTCAAATGAGGAAGAAGACTTGAACATCTAAGGGAGGAAGCGATGTTGTCGGCATCTGGCATCACGTGCTTTCAGGGAAAGAGAAGGTTTGGAGAGGGGTCTGTCTGCAGGCTGCAAGACCCCCTACACGCCCCTGTGACATGTCACGCCCCCTGTGACACGTCACGCCCCCTGTGACACGCCCCCCGTGACACGTCACGCCCCCGTGACACGTCACGCCCCCCTGTGACACGCCCCTGTGACACGTTACGCCCCCTATGACACGTCACGCCCCCTGTGACACGCCCCCTGTGACACGTTACGCCCCCTGTGACATGTCACGCCCCCTATGACACGTCACGCCCCCTGTGACACATCACGCCCCTGTGACACGCCCCCTGTGACACGTCACGCCCCCTGTGACACGCCCCCCGTGACACGTCACGCCCCCGTGACACGCCCCCCGTGACACGTCACGCCCCCGTGACACGTCACGCCCCCGTGACACGTCACGCCCCCTGTGACACGTTACGCCCCCTGTGACATGTCACGCCCCCTATGACACGTCACGCCCCCTGTGACACATCACGCCCCTGTGACACGCCCCCTGTGACACGTTACGCCCCCTGTGAAACGTTACGCCCCCTGTGAAACGTCACGCCCCCTGTGACACGCCCCCTGTGACACGTTACGCCCCCTGTGAAACGTCACGCCCCCTGTGACACGCCCCCTGTGACACGTTACGCCCCCTGTGAAACGTTACGCCCCCTGTGAAACGTCACGCCCCCTGTGACACGCCCCCTGTGACACGTTACGCCCCCTGTGAAACGTTACGCCCCCTGTGACACGTTACGCCCCTGTGACACGTCACGCCCCCTGTGACACGTCACGCCCCCTGTGACACGCCCCCTGTGACACGCCCCCTGTGACACGCCCCCTGTGACACGAAGAAAAACTGATTCAAGTTAAACCAATTGTGAAAAGTGTTTTTGCTTCATTGTCTTGGAAAGAGCCTTTCAACTCCTTGAGCTTATTTAACTTTAAGTAGCTTCAAAGTCTGGAGAACACGACTGCCAAATAACAGTAGTTCAAACTGTTTGAGCAAAAACTGCTCAAACCAGGGGGGCAAAACATTAAATATTAAAAAGGTGGCAAAACATTACCTTGAGCCAAGAGTTGAAAAGGTTCAAAAGTGCATCCAGCCACATAAAAACAGTTAATACTGCAGTATCCTGCAAGATCATTTACAGAGAGGAATGCGGTAGGTCCTTCCACACCCCTCTGAAAATGTGTTCCAGTTCACCACACCTGATGACACAAGAACAGAAGGGTTCATGTGTTAAACATAGCTTCAGATTATTATTTCTTTATGTGAAACTTTCTGGTAGCAGTGTTTCCTTGGTATTCATTTAACTGACTGTCAAGCCACACAGACACACACACACACTTATTTTTTATTCAGTTGTTTAATGCGGTAACCATTTGATACAGACACATGTTCTTTTTCCCAGCCAATATTTATTAAGTAATATGCCGCCAGAAAGTAAAGAATATTGCCTACTTTATTAACAACGCTAAGCGAGGTAGGTTAAGTTGTATACCAATATGTGTCACTACTGTACGAAAAATGATACACAGTTATTGTCGTGGATAAACACAACACTTAAACAAACTAAGAGAGGTCGAGAAAGCCGAAGTTTGAAAGAGAAAGACTTTACTATCACTTGTAGCAAGTAACAACAAAACCTGAGTTGGTTTGCAAAGAACTCCCGTTTAGGATCAGGCTTCAGGTTACATTCCCAAAATGTGTGGATTCCTCCTACATGCACTGGCCAAACACAACACCCTATGCATTAGGCCTGGAAAGTAGGCACTTCCCCTGTGTCCCCCACCCCAGTTCCCCACTAATTGTATATACAATTATCCTCCTTCATAGATAGCATCATAAAGAATTGACCGCTTAAAATTTAGTTATATCACATGTAAGGCAGTGAGATACTCTGTGATTAAAATCCACTCGTTACCTTATTAATAAACCGATAAAAGCAGACATAATAAACCACATGTGTTTAAGAGATGAAATTGTCTACCAATGATCACTGGCTTGAGGTAGTTGTGACAAAAACAATCTTGAGTAAAGTATAACCAAAGGAAATGCCTCTACCACATATATGAGTTAACATAAAGATGTGACGTGGATGGGCACAATGGAAATCATTGACAATAAACATACAGTCCACCAATTGACAACAATACCACAGTGTGTGATTGTGGAAAAAATGCATTAAGCAGACAATGTTTAACTTTGACTGAAACATTAACTAACTACTCAACCTTAACATATACACACTTTATATACTGTGAATTGTACTGTCACTGGGCCACTTTATAATTTATACTGTTTATACTGTTATTACTGTTTGTTCTGTTTGTCCTTACTTGAGAATTTACTAGAATAATTATTTTAGCATTTCCTTATTATTACTTTAGGATTTAAAAACGGGCCCAACCCCAGTCTTCTGCGCAACACACAAATATTTAACTTGTGATTTAAATATAAGGACATTCAGAGGATTTCTGTCATGTCCTTCTTTTCATTTTGAGTAGCATCAAGACAAATTAATCACTTGAATACTGAACGCAATGTTCAATTTACCACATCGGTCAGAAAAGCACAACAGTGAAACATTAACTAACGTTGTATTTCTCTAATGTAAACTGTCTTTAATTGATAGTCCGTTATACGGACACATTTACCAAGATGAGATCATTATTATATACCAGTAACCTAAAGACAATATAAACTGTAGGCCTACCTTATCAATTCCGTGATTAAAATGTGTTCTGCCCCATACGGTATAAAGTTATAAAAGTATAAACGCAAGGGAAGAGAAGGAGGTTAAAGTGTTCCTAAATCAAGGAAATCAGGTAAAAGTGATTAAAAGACGATCTAGAGAAAGACTGTGTTAAGGGCTACTCGCTAAGAAAGACCTAACTTTAAATGAGGAAGAGACAGGACTATGGCGCAGTGGGGAGTCCAGACAGCCAATCACAGCCTCGGTTAACACACAGGAACCGCCTCCTTTCTGTGCTAGCCAATCGGGGGCTGGCCCGGTTTGAGGCTGTCGTCAATTGTCACGTGTTTTCAAAGAAAGTCAACACGCTCACAGACACGCGCAGACACAGCCGCTCACACACACACACACACACACACACACACACACACACACACACACACACACACACACACACACAGACGCGCGCAGACACAGCCGCACACAAACACACACACACACACACACACACACACATACAGACGCGCGCAGTCACAGTCACACACACACAGACGCGCGCAGACACCCCCCCCCCCCCACACACACACACACAGACGCGCGCAATCATAGCCACACACACACACACACACACACAAACACGCAGCGCTGCTTGCGCCTCTACTTCCTACTCTGACTGAATCCGCTGTCTGCTGCTCTCATAGCTCTGCTGCTCGTGTGTGCACTGTGCGCGTGCACGCCGGGGCGCGTTCCTGCAGCGAGTGTAACGGCAATAAACACATCTGTTATATTTCATGTAGGCCACGCCGTCTAGGCTTCGCCTTATGGGCTTGTGCCTTGGGCCGCTGAGTGTGTCTTTGGCTCCGTGCTTTTATATGCTTTACTGCGGAGCCCTAACTGCGGACCAATAGAAACGGGCAGGGATTACGCACACACCCACTGGAGCTGCTGAGAAGGATTCTCCGTCGGCAGGCCGACTCGCTGCTGCATGTTCACTGCTCCACTAAAACGCTGCTGCGTTTGTTCTACACGCTGAAACGCGTCAATCACATGCAGTTCACCTTTAGAATCAGTGAAACGCTTCTACATCCTGTTTATTGATGCGGGTTTTGTCATGACCGGATGTGCAAAGCGTGTATATAATGTCTCCAGAGTTCAAATCTAGTTCAAATCAGAGTAATTTCTTGTTTCATTACACCGAAGTGTGTGTGTGTGTGTGTGTGTGTGTGTGTGTGTGTGTGTGTGTGTGTGTGTGTGTGTGTGTGTGTGTGTGTGTTTGTTAAATAAATACAAAATCAACGCTAATTTGTTGAAAAAGTAACTTGTCTTCCAAGGCCCGGGCATCAACCAATAGAAACAGAGTGAAGCATTAAGTCACTGCAGCAGTCAGAGCGGCCATGATGAGTCAAACAACACAATGTTAGACGCTGTGGGGGAAATGTTAGTGGTTTCCTCTTGACAAGATAAGACCACCGACGTGTGTGTGTGTGTGTGTGTGTTTGTTACAGGAACCATAATGAGAAGGCAGAACCACTTCGCTAGCCGTGGGGGTGGTCGGAATGTTCCATCACCAGAGAGCCTTTTCCAAAGTGATGGTAACTGTCATCCATCCTATTGATTCTAGTTATATACGAGGACACATAGACTCACACAAAGTGCTCAAATACGAGTGTTCATGCAAACCAGACGCTAATCTGTGTTTAAAGTTGGGAGCCACAGGTTGTTATGAAACATCCGTGGTTAGGGGAGGACAGGAAGTCTGGTTCAGGAAACAAAAGTAAAAAAAAAGTGACACACACACACACACAGACACACACACACACACCTCTGCTGCTAGTGTGTGCACTGTTTGCATGCAAACGGGGGCGAGTTCCTACACTGTGTATCGGCCTGTGTCACTCCGCCCACTGCCACCACCTAGCGGCCGCCGGCTGCCACTTCTCCACGTGCTTCTGTTTACACACACTGCCAGCAATCACCAATCTATGCTCCCTATTTCTCCACCGCGCTTCCTAGCAGCCGGCGCCAGTTTGTTGTTACTCTCCACCCGGTAGTATCTTCGTTCCCGCAATCCTGACTCTCGCGATTCTCTCTCTCCCTCCCTCCCTCCCCCTCTCTCGCTCTCCCACCTTCCCTTTATCTCTCTCACTCTATCCTCCCCTCTCTCTCCCTCCCTCTCTCCTACAGCAAAGCTGACTGTCATCGATGTCTCTGTGTCAACAGCATTGGGCCTGTGTCTTCCAATCTAAATGTTCAGTTAAAGTTCATTTCTCTCTCCATCTCTCTGTCCCCTCTCCTCTTGTTCGTGCTTTTTATACGTTTAATGATATCAAATTGCAAACGACTACAGGAAGTAGAAAATATTGACAATGTGAAGTTTTCATTTTGATAACATAATAAAAACTTTCTAAACTTTTTTGATTTCAATTCAAATGTACAAAAGTAGAATAGGACATATTCATTGGAAAAGGAGCATTATCTACAATATGTATTTAGTAGAATAGCTATATTCTCAATCTGTATTATACTGAATAATCACTCTCTCTCTCAATCTGTATTGTACTGAATATTCTCTCTCTCTCTCAATCTGTGTTGTATTAAATAATCTCTCTCTCTCTCTCAATCTGTATTGCACTGAATAATCTCTCTCTCAATCGGTATTGCACTGAATAATCTCTCTCTCTCTCAATCTGTATTGTACTGAATAATCTCTCTGTCTCTGTCTCTCTCTCTCTGTCTCTCTCTCTCCTACAGGGAAGCTGACTGTCATCGATGTGTGTCTCTGTCAACAGCATTAGGCCTGAGTCTTCCATCCAAACGATGAATTAAAGTTAATCTCTCTCTCTCTCTCTCGCTCGCTCTCTCTCTCTCTCTCTCTCTCTCTCTCTCTCTCTCTCTCTCTCTCTCTCTCTCTCTCTCTCTCTCTCTCTCTCTCTCTCTCTCTCTGCAGGATGTCTTTGGTCAGACAGAAATGGAGAGAGACACAGAAGACATCAGCAGTCCCACTAGAGATGTGTTTCAAGACATTGTGTCAGCCCGGCTCCAGCGCAGAGGCCCAGACGGCCCAGGGGAGCGCTGGTAGACGGAGCAGACCGCCGCTCTCCCCCAGCTGGCCCCCGGGAGCGCATTAGCACTGGCCCCGCTCAGCGCCGTGGGAAACACCTGCGACGGAGGAGGAGGAGGAGGAGGAGGAACGCCAGCAGACACGGGACTCGGGGTGACTTGTTTTAAGGTTTGTCCGCCAAACGTGTAAAACGGGCTGCGTGTGTGTGTCGTGTGTCGCAGAGCGGAGAACGCAGCCTAACGCCACGAACACCCAACAGCCTGGGGGAGAGGATGCTCGCGGGTAGAGGACCGTTTCCCCTCCTCCTCCCTAGAACCGGAGCCGCCCTGGGGAACGGACGTTGGAGCGCAGCTACCCGGAACGAGAAGCTGGACCAACCCCTCGGAGGGGTAGTGACGCTACGCTGACGAGTGGCGTCCGGGCCCGGTCACCTGCTGACTAAGCGCTGATGTGACACACCTGTCCTCCGCAGATGCTCTGCACTTTGATTTGACCTCTGAACCCACTTGATATGTTCCACACAGTGATGCAGTGATGTCTCTGATTGCGATTCTAGATTCAAGATTCTTTATTGTCACATGTCATATACAAGTAGACAGCAGTACAATTATTTTGTTCTGGCTCCATCTGCACTGGGCTGACCGCACGATCCCAGAGAGAGAGAGAGAGAGAGAGAGAGAGAGAGAGAGAGAGAGAGAGAGAGAGAGAGAGAGAGAGAGAGAGAGAGAGAGAGAGAGAGAGAGAGAGAGAGAGAGAGAGAGAGAGAGAGAGAGAGAGAGAGAGAGAGAGAGAGAGAGAGAGAGAGAGAGAGAGAGAGAGAGAGAGAGAGAGAGAGAGAGAGAGACTTTGGTTTCATGCCCTTTCGATGGTTTGGTGACCCCTGTTAGTGTGTGTGCGTTTCCTGTGTTTGTGTGTGTTTAACCTAATATGATGACATCATACAGCCATCATTGCCAAAAACTGTTTTCTCCTTTTTTTGTTGTTTGTTTGGATGAAAGGTGATGTGGAGTCTTCCTGGTCCAAATCTCAACTTAAATGCATAACATTTTTTAAAACGTATGCAATTATAGACTCAAATTGCCCTCTATTAAACACATGCTATTGCACGCGCTAACTGTTACTGGCAGTTCTGGGTTATCAGGTTACGTCAATCAAATGTTCTGGCTCCACCCCAGAGACGGTGAAAACCTGATCTGTAATCAAGCCCCGCCCCTCAATGGAAGCTACTGTCCACCACACGTCAGCCAGAATGCATTTTTTAAATTCTGATAGTGGGTTGGGACCAGCTCCAACAGCCTGTTGGATTTTCCTTTACAACTTGACTGCAAGTAACTTTGAGTCTGCAACCCTATTGTCCAAAATGTGATTCTTATTCTCTCCTTTTTTCTCCGCAGGCTTATTTGGTTTAGAAAGGAATAAAAACATTCTGCTTGATTAGGTTGTGGGTGGATGGGGTTTGGATGGGTTTCTTTAGACACTTGAGCATTTCTCATCAATTTGAACCAAACTAATGGCTGCAGTGAAAGAGTAACAAAGAGAAGGTTCAGTTATTGTTGTTATGAGTTTCATATGGCTGTCGAGACAACACAGGTAGAAAGCTCTTTAATTAGCTAGTTCTGTAATAACTCCGGTGATTGATTCAGCTGAAGTGTCGTCATAAGGTGAGTGTACGGTGACTGGTCACCTGCTTGGCTACGTAGCCAGGAGGGAAAGCAGACTCCAACCGTTCAATTGGCTTGAAGGAATAGAAGTAAATCGATGGACTGAAATAATGTAAGACTGCAATGGATTAATGGAACGTCATTTTCTGATGCTCAATGCACACCTTGATAACCCTAAATGACAACTACAACTAAACCACGGATAGCAGATGTCAATCTCTTTAGATTTTCACACTGTTTGTCCCTGGCACGTTAAAGCTACCCATAATCCACCACTAGTGATAGTGTGACATTGTTAAATGCCACGGCCCATTTTACGTTTGTTTTGCTGTCTCTGCGCTGGCAATGTCTCTGAATAGTGAACTTGTTGGTCTGGTTGGTCTGCCCTCTGAGTCACATGATGCAACTGTTTTATGAGGTTAGATTCTGGGAGATGAGCCTTATATAACTGTCAGTGTGAACTGAATTATAAATGACAAACCATAATAGCAAAGATAACCTGGGCACACAGGGAGAGGGTTGTTTTTACAAAGACTGTAGGGAAAAATAGTGAGTTTGTGGAAGCGGAGCCAGGATTTAGGGGCGGAGCCAGGAGTTAGGGGAGGAGAGGAGAGGACGTGTTGTTCAGGAAACAAAACTTAAGCTTCACAGAATGCAAAGCCACCCGACGTGGAAGCAGTTCTCTCTTGCAGGAGAAAACATTTATGCATTTTGGAAAATATTGTCTGACAGAGAGAAAACACAAAAAGGTGAGTAAAACAACACAACTTGGACAGAAGTTAAAACCACTCTTGTCTTTATAGAGATAAAAAAAGAATGGAATTGCTCAATACATAAACCTTGTCGTCTGTGTCTAGGAATGGCCTCTGCTACTTCCTGGTCTGAGGAGAACTTTTCATGTCCCATCTGTCTGGATGTGTTCAGCAGCCCAGTCACCACACCATGTGGACACAACTTCTGTAGAACCTGTATTACAACATGCTGGGATGGCCAAGTCCAGTACAAATGTCCTGTTTGCAACAAGCTGTTCCAGACAAGACCTGATGTACAGGTCAATACCTTAGTATCAGAGATGGTTGATCAGTTTAGAAGGTCAAAAAAAGGAAAAGAGCAGCCTTGTGTTGAACCAGGAGAAGTTCCCTGTGACGTCTGTACTGGGACCCAGCTGAAGGCTGTGAAGTCCTGCCTAGTGTGTTTTACCTCTTACTGCCAAACCCACCTGGAGCCACATCAGAGAGTCGCAGGCCTGAAGAGACATCGGCTGGTCGAGGCTATGGACCGTCTGGAAGACAGGATGTGTAAGAAACACGACCGACTTCTGGAGCTCTTCTGCCAGACTGAAAAGGTGTGTGTGTGTCTGTTCTGCACAGAGATAGACCACAAGTCCCATCCTGTTTTACCTCTAAAGGAGGAATATGAAGTGAAGAGGGCCCAGCTGGGGAAGATAGAGGCTGAAGTTCATCAGATGATCCAGGAGAGACAACTAAAGATTAAGGAGATTAAAGACACAGCGGACCGCAGCAAAGCAGACGCAGAAAGAGAGATAGCCAATGGTGTGCAGGTCTTCACTGCTCTGAAGCGTTCTAATGAAAAGGGGCAGGATGAGTTCAACCAAACGGTTAAAGAGAAACTGAAATCCACAAAGAAAGAATCTAAAGACCTCATCAAAAAGCTGGAGCAGGAAATAGAAGATATGACCAATATAATCTCTGAGGTGAAGCAGCTCTCACAGACTGAAGACCACCTCCACTTCCTCCAGACCTTCAGATCCCTGAAGAATCCTCCACCCACCAGGGACTGGACAACGGTGGAGGTCCGTCCTCCGTCATACGAAGGGACCTTGAGGAGATCCCTGGATCAGCTGGAGGAGACACTGAACATGGAGATGAAGAATCTGCCTGTCCTGAAATCAACTCTAAAGAAATGTAAGTGTCTTATCCGTTTGATTCATCACAACACACACCAACTTTTTAGATGGTTTATTTGTCTTTCTATGGTAATATTTGTTGAGTAGGTTGCACATGAAAAAGGACAGGAATAAGAAGAAGTATGCAAGACAACAGTACTAGTGATGATGATGATGATGATGATGATGATGATGATGATGATGATGATGATGAAGAATGGTTCAGCAGCTAATCATGTCTTGTTCTCCCGTCAGATGCCTGTGAACTCACGCTGGACCCAAACACAGCCCACAGAGAACTCTCTCTGTCTGAGGACAACAGAAAGGTGACGCGGGTTAGAGAGGAGCAGTCGTATCCTGATCACCCAGAGAGATTTGACTACTGGGACCAGGTGTTGTGTAGAGAGGCTCTGACTGGCCGCTGTTACTGGGAGGTAGAGTGGGAAGGAGGTGTTGATATAGGAGTGACATACAGAGGAATCACAAGGAGAGGAGGGGGTAATGACAGCGGGCTTAGATGGAACAACAAGTCCTGGAGTCTTTATTGTCATGATGATTATGGTTACTATGCCTGGTACAACGGTAGTAGAACAGTCATACGTCTCCCCCCCGCTGGCTCTAACAGAGTAGGAGTGTATCTGGACCGGCCTGCTGGCACTCTGTCCTTCTACAGAGTGTCCCCAGATGTAGGAGGGTCCTCAGACACACTGACACACATCCACACCTTCCAGGCCACCTTCACGCAGGAGGACCTCCTCCCTGGGTTATGGTTGTATTGGGGGGTTGGTGCCTCATTGTCTCTGTGTCGGTTGTAGAAAAAAAGAACACGCGGGAGGGCGGGCGGACATGCATACACACACAAACGCATAGTACACACACACACATAGTGCACACACACATTGTACATATACACACATACACACACACACACAAATGCATAGCACACACACACAGTACACACACACACACACACACACACATAGTACACACACACACACGCATAGTACATATACAAGCATAGTACGCACACGCAAACACACACGCATAGTACACACATACACACACAGTGCACACACACACATTGTACATATAAACACATACACTCACACATTAACGCATAGCACACACACACAGTACACACACAAACGCATAGTACACACACACACAAACGCATAGTACACACACACACAAACTCATAGCACACACACACACACACATGCATAGTACACACCCACAGTACACACAAACGCATAGTACACACACACACACATAGTGCACACACACATTGTACATATACACACATACACACACACACAAACGCATAGCACACACACACAGTACACACACACACAAACGCATAGTACACACACACACGCATAGTACATATACACGCATAGTACGCACACGCACACACACACGCATAGTACCCACACACACACACACATAGTGCACACACACACATTGTACATTTACACACATACACTCACATACAAACGCATAGTACACACACACACACACACGCATAGTACACACACACAGTACACACACACAAACGCATACTACACACACACACATAGTACACACACACACACGCATAGTACATATACACGCATAGTATGCACGCGCACACACACACGCATAGTACACACACACACAGTACACACACACAGTACACATACAGTACACGCACACAGTACACACACAGACTAAAACTAATTTGTTACAAACATATAAATACACGCAGAGGTTATATTTACTCTTTCATGTACTTCAGTAACTTTTTGAATATATTACTTTTAAGAGTCGTTTTATTGTAACATACTTTTCACTCTTACTCAAGTGTGAGAGAGAGAGAGATTTGTTGTGTCTGTATTTGCCTTCATTCATGTTATTTTGTAAAGATTGAATGTCTTATTTCAATCTTTGAAATTTCAATTTCAATATGTTATTATATATTTTGAGTGTTTCATTTGAAGGGATACATGCTATTTTATGTGTTGTTAATGTATATTAGACAAGCATATACAATGTAATACTTGTCTATTTATGTTCATCTTGCTCTGCTTCTTACAACAATAAAATATTTGGTATGAAATAACTCAGTACTTGAGTAGTAATTTCACTAGATACTTTCTTACTCTTCCTCAAGTCATTATCTGATGACTACTGTTACTCATGTGAAATTGTTTTGAACATTGTGGAGTCAATATTGTGTTATGTAGTGTAGTCCTACTCTATATTTGAGAGGATCACTCGTATGAGAGGGACATGAAATGACCTTCAAGGTGATTTAAAACTGCCAAGACCGTCTCAACACATAAATCAATGGTGATGACGTACGGTTCATGTTTGTCAGGTCAGCCAGTTGCACTGACGTCATCTAACCAGCAGATGATGCTACGGTGCACCTTTTTCTAGTGTTTCAAAACGGACCTTACATCAAATCAAATCAAATTAATTTTCTCAATACGTTTAAATGATTCATGTAGGCCTATAACTTCATTCTCCACGTTACTAGCTAGAGTTGAATGAAACCCTAGCTGTGTAACGGACTGCTGTGTTGGTGGTTAAACTTTTATTTATTTATTTATTTATTAATATCGTTGTGATCCTCGTTTTTTGTCCATATTGATGCAACACACACACACACACACACACACTTTGTCTTTATTCAAATCAGTAAAGTGTACAAACATTGTAACATGTTATTCAGTATTCATCAACTTAAACTTAAAGAAATATTATTATTACTGTGTTATCAAAATGGATCCTTTAAACATTTCGACATGAATGCAACTGTTGATGCTATATCATTAAAGGTTTTAAAAGGTGTTGAGGAGAAAACAGACAGTGAACAGTATAGTATATGTATTGTAATCATTTATAATGGTTTATGTTTCTATAAAACATGATTTTCTTACACACGTTATAGGAAGGTATTCAGAAAGACACACACACACGTACAGATTAATCATGTCTACATTGATGCAACACACAAACACGCACACGCACACACACACACACACACACACACACACACACACACACACATTTGAAGACCTACAGGAGAGTTTCCAAATATTTATATGAACATGCAAACACTCCCCTTCCTCATCACTGCCTTGGGATAGGAAGGAGTGTTATGCTAATTATAAAGAAAGGCTTACTTAGAGGCAGACGCAGATATTCTCACCTGACCTATGGGTGTAGAATTTTACCCAAAATGACAGCTCTTTAATCTCACATGCAGCATCTTTAACTGCTGGTACGGGTGTGAGTTCCACCACATCTGATTTATGCAAAGAATCAGAATTGAGCGTTAGATCCTGCAATGGGAGCATTACCAAACGATTCCACCTGGAACTCAAGTTTTTGAGCTCATGTGCAAAATCATCGTTGCAGTTCCAGAAGTCGAATCAGGTTTGTTGATAATGAAGTCGCTCTCTCTGCGATGAAGCAGAGGGTCTCGGGGAGATCTTCATCGCCGTGTTAAAGGCTGTTTGACTCAATTTAGAGCAATTACCCCACTCCACCTTTTTGGAAAACACGGTGTTTCCCCAATATCTGGTACCCCCAAAGGACGTACAATGGGCCCAGACACTGTACAACGTTAACATGGGTCCAATCTGGTCAACGTTCACTTAACTTACTGTGGGAGTGTGTGTGGATGGTGGCTGGTTTAAGCAGCCTCACCTGGCCCGAGTCAGACTGATTGGACTCTGGGGCTGGGTGGGGCTGCACACCTGTTGCACATTGAGCAATCAGTGTGCACAGGTTAAACCAGCCATCACCACACACACTCAGGGAGAGCTCTCCGGCATGGCAGAATGGAGCATCATCTGCATGCCTCATTTACTGCAATTTTTACAATAAACTGGACTTTCAACATCACCACCCTGTGTCCATTGGTTTGGAGGAGCCCGAGGAAAGTCACCTAGGTGGAGTATGGGAGCCACCTAGGTGGCGTGTAGTATTGGACATTGCTACATGTACCTAATCAACTTAATACATATTGTACTGAGAAAGTACCTATTCCACAGAACATTTACCTATTCAACTGAACACATTGTACTGAGAATGTACCTATTCCACTGAAAATGGACATATTCCACTACATATTGTACTGAGAATGTATCTATTCCACTAAATACATATTGTACTGAGAATGTACCTATTCCACTGAATACATATTGTACTGAGAATGTACATATTCTACTGAATACATATTGTACTGAGAATATACATATTCCACTGAATACATATTGTACTGAGAATGTATATATTCTACTGAATACATATTGTACTGATGAAGCACTTATTCCATTGAGAATGACCCATTACATTTTTTGCAATTTATTATTGAAATCAGAAAAGTTTACAGACATTTTATTATGTTGTCATTCATGATTCAGAAATATAAACTAATGTTTAAAAAACTACAGATTATGTTATACAAACTAATCATCCAAACATGTTCTACACAACTGCAACCGTTTACAATTTAATAGCATTACACTTGAACAATAGTGTAATTTAAGAATTTCTAATGGGTTACATTTTATGTTAGTAAGGGTTATTTTCTTAACGAATTGATCCTTGTTAAAAGACAACAGATTATACATGATATACATTAATGCAGTTCTCTCAGATCTCACATAGCAGATATTCTCAATCATGAAACAACATGAGTACAAAATAAAAAGTGTACAAACGTTTTATTATGTTGTCATTCATAATTCAGAGGTACAGACTAATAAAAACGTTTTGTTAAAAAAAACTGTACATTTTCAGGGTTATTTTCTTAATGAATTTATCCTTGTTAAATGACAGCAGTACAAAATTAATGTAGTTCTCTTAGATAAAAATAGTAGAGATTCCCATGCAGGAAACAACGTTAGTGGTTTTGGTTGTTTGATTATTGTGGCGAACTTTCAAACTTCGTCTTTCTCGACCCATCTTAGTTTGTTAAAGTGTGGGGGTACCGCATTGATGTTAGTTGGACGATATTATCTTCAAAACAAAATAGCTGGTTGAAATAGATTTGGTTCAGATTAGTCTTGGTGTAAAGACTAGACATTGGACAATATTTCACACTATTATATCGCTGATATCGATATTCAACGCGTTTTTTCCTCATATCAAGGACATGGTGTGGCACTCGGGGAAATATGTGGGAAACATTTTCCGATTTGGAAACAGGACTAATATGAAATAAATCAGCTCTCAATGAGCTATTGAGATTAGGAAGCAAAAAGGAAGGAATATTGAAGGTCAAACTGAATTCTTCATCGTGGATATCATTGTGTGTGTCGCCGTCCGTCTGAAACAACCTGAATACAGGAAATGTTTCTTAAACCTATCAATCCCATTTGATGGTAGGCTATAATATAAAACTAAATAGGCAATAAAAGTGTGAGTGATGTTGTGTCATCGACTCAAGACAAGCGCGTAATCAGTTAAACACACACCTTGTGCGCATGGGTGCGTGCACACCATGCACACACACACACACACACACACACACACACACACACACACACACACACACACACACACACACACACACACACACACACACAGCAAGTGAACAGAAGAAGATAGAGACCCAACCCCACTAAATGAACACAAGACATAATGAAATGTTCATTCAAGGTAGCTTTGTTAAACCATATTCATCCTTTCACCACAGTGACTGAATGACTCAGAGAACTGGAGACACTAGCTCTGCGTCTTGCATTTCAACACCATTAAGGTGGAGTTGAGCTTTTGGTGGAGGTGTGTGAAGTGTGGAGATAAGGTGCAGCAATGCACAGCCACTAATAGACCTAACAAAACAATAATCATCTTTAGTTAAGTATTGATTATTTAAATGACTTCAACAGACAGCCTTTATTGTTCCAGGTCTGATTCCTGGTTTGATCCATGGTGCTGGTTCTACCAGTGTTTTATGTTGTTTTTTATGTTAGATCTTTTGATCATTGTAACTTATTGTTTCCCAACACTGTGTGTGTGTGTGTGTGTGTGTGTGTGTGTGTGTGTGTTAGATTAAAATAAATAAACAATGCTAATTTGTTAAATAAGTCACTTCTCTTCCAAGGCGCGGGCATCAACCAATAGAAACAGAGTGAAGCATTAAGTCACTGCAGCAGTCAGAGTGGCCATGATGAGTCAAACAACACAATGTTAGACGCTGTGGAGACAATGTTGGTGGTTTACACCACAGACAGGTGTGTGTGTGTGTGTGTGTGTGTGTGTGTGTGTGTTACAGCAAACATGATGAGACAGAGAGAGAGAGATACAGAGAGAGAGAGAAGGGTAGGGCAAGAGAGAGAGATAAAGAGGACGAGAGAGGGGTGCTGAGAGAGGTGGAGATACAGAGAGGGGTAGAGAGAGAGAGAGATAAAGAGGATGAGAGGGGGTACTGAGAGAGGTGGAGATACAGAGAGGGGTAGAGAAAGAGAGATAAAGAGGATGAGAGGGGGTACTGAGAGAGGTGGAGATACAGAGAGGGGTAGAGAGAGAGAGATAAAGAAGATGAGAGGGGGTACTGAGAGAGGTGGAGATACAGAGAGGGGTAGAGAAAGAGAGATAAAGAGGATGAGAGGGGGTACTGAGAGAGATGGAGATACAGAGAGGGGCAGAGAGAGAGGCAGAAAGAGGTCGTGAGACGGAGAGAAAGGCAGAGAGAGGGAAGTAGAGAGAGTGGGGTGTTGCGAGAGAGAGAACTGTAGATAGAGTGTGCAGTAGAGCTAGTGAGATGTGATACACTCCTACACATACTAGTAGTGTGTAAACATGCTGTTGTCTCAAGAGTGACTTGAGGTTTGTGTGAAAAGTAATTTATCAGCAGCGTATGTGTGTGTGTGTGTGTGTGTGTGTGTGTGTGTGTGTGTGTGTGTGTGTGTGTGTGTGTGTGTGTGAAAATAAAACAAACTTGAAAGAGCCAGTGAACCCACTGTTTCAGCTGGAATTATCTTAAAGAGCCAGTTAACCCACTGTTTCAGCTTAAATGATCTTAAAGAGCCAGTGAACCCACTGTTTCAGCTGGAATTATCTTAAAGAGCCAGTTAACCCACTGTTTCAGCTTAAATTATCTTAAAGAGCCAGTGTTCTATGAAGGAGTGTTATATCCATGGTTACGACCCACGCCAACTTTGTGATACTTTGTATTATAGCACCGGGGGCCTTAATGATCTGCTTACGCCACTGTCAACTTGCTATGTCTTATGACCATGAAAGGCAATTGACTTAGTCCGTGTTATTTAGCTTACGTCAAAGATTACTGTTGGCCGATCACAAAACTAGGAGGGCTTAAACTCACAACGCTAAAGCGTGCCATAGCTCAGTGCTACACCGTGCCGTCGCTAGTACGGTTAATGTTAATGCTAATTCCAAGCTGCCTAATAGCGGACTCCTAAGTACATAATATGAACTAGTAGCAATTGTGTTGTTGGTCGTGTCGATTTACTATCACGTGTGACGAAACACACACACACACTCTAATCTATGAAAGTTATGTTTTTAATCCGTATCTCCTCTCTATTGTTTAAGTGTTGACAAACCCCACTACTACTACTACCACCAAAATGTTGACCGTGGAATATGACTAAACATGGGAGAACAAGGGGGGTCATGTGTCGACATCTGTCCAAATCTGCCCCCATCGTCCTTCTCCTCGCACTCTCTGGTCTCCTCTTCCTGCTGCGCAACATTCTCACTCTGGAGGTTAGTGTTTCATCATCATAGTGTGTGTGATAAAGTTACATTTTGTTTAATTTAACATTGGAAAATCCCCTAGTGAATCAGTGGTCAAATTATAGTATTTGTTATCCTTAATTCTATTGTTTATTACAACTTGCTGTTAGGCCTTCCTGAAGAAACCTGAAATATTCCTTAATAATAGTACGCCATTTAATTTATATAGCACTATTGAAGGCACTCAATAAGGTTTGCATATTGAGTTTTGGGGGGGATATCACACCTCCTCCTCTACCAGTGTGTAGCACCCACCTGGGTGATGCAGTCTGGCGTGTGTGAACTTTGCCAGGAGGCACCAACCAAAATGATATAATCCCGGCCCTCACGCATGGCTGATACACCGATTTGTCGCGTGTCCGCACCTCTGGACGTTTGATGCTCCGCAAACAGAGTGTGTGAACTGCCAGGCCCCAGCCAACATGACGGCAAAACGGCGACTATAAATCACGCTTTAGTTTTCAAGACTAATAAACCAATGCTGCGGTCAGCTTCACTTTAAACTGGACATCTCTTCTCGTCCTCCTCAGAACCTGAGCTTCCGCACAGTGTCAACGCTTTTTCAGCTCCAGAAGGGGCCCCTCCCTCCGTACCACAACCCCACCTTCTGCAGCCACCTGGGCCTGGAGCCCACCCCCGACGAAGCCCTGGAGGATCGCTACCTCCTCAACGCCATCGCCTGGCCCAAGCCCCCCGCACACTCCTCCCCCGCGCTCCTCAACCAGACCAGCGACCCCGTGCACAGCCTGTTCGCCATCCTGCCCTCAGAGGGCCGGAGCGAGTGGCGCGTGGGGGGCCAGCTGGAGGCCCTGGTCCAGATGCACGACTTCTAGAGCCGTCCCAAGCGCTACGGCGGGGACTTCCTGGTGGCCCGGCTGCACTCCCCGGAGCTGGGGGCCGGGGTGGCGGGCGAGGTTGCGGATCACCTCAACGGCTCCTACTCGGCGCTGTTTCCCCTGCTGTGGGGGGGGCCCCGGCCCGGGTGGAGATCACCATGGTGCACTCCAGCGAGGCGGTGGCCGTGCTGCAGCGGCTCCGGGAGCAGCGGCCCCAACCGGGTCTTCTTCAAGAGTCTGTTCCGCTCGGGCTAAGCTGTCCGAGACCACCGTGTGCATCCCGTGCCTTCCTCCCAGTTACCCGCAGGAGCCGCTGTGCAACCACACGGACCCCCACACCAGGGAGGCCCTGGTACTGCTTGAAGCCCAAGCTGCTGGGCTGTGACGCCAGGATCAACCACGCCATGGGAGGCTACCAGAAGCCCCTCTACACCCACGAAGAACCGCTGCTCTTTCAGAGGTCTGGCGCTAGGCTTTATCGTTCATGTCGTTTTAGAACTTTGGAAATGTGTTTTATCCTTGTTGGTTTTATTACTCGCAGCCGTGTATACATCAAAGTTGTCCTCCGTGCGTCAGGACCTGGTCGGATCAATGTGCTTCCTAAGAAGACAGGTACACAATCATTGCTGCACTTTATGGCTGTTTGTTTGTTTGTTTGTCTTTATGAAAGAAGTGCTCATTTGTTGGTTGTGCCCACTTGTATGTATTTCATCATGTGCCATTTGTGTCATACTCATCCTAGATGAACCAGAGTTGGAAAACAGCAGCATCAAACCTGAGCCGGTCAAGTACAGCCCTTCTGGGTATTACTACCAAGGCTCTTGGAGGTCCTTCGGTGGAACTCCTGCTCGCCAGTTTAACGACTCCTCGTCCGTCACGCAGTGCCTGACTGGCAAGGTGATCCACATGTACGGAGACTCCACGGTGAGGCAGTGGTTTGAGTACCTCAGCGCCTTCATACCAGGTGAGCACTGACACCCCTCTCTCTCTGTGCGCACGACGCTCTGACCCTTATTCATGTCCCATTGTTCATTTCCAATGTGCGCGCTCTTTCGGTCTCTCCTACAAATCAGAGTTCAACCTGCACCGTCTGAAGAAGGTGGGGCCCTTGATGGCGGTGGACGGTAAACACAACATCCTGTTGAAGTATCGCTGTCACGGTCCGCCCATCAGAATCCTCCCCGTTAGCACCAGCGAGCTACACTACGTCGCCAATGAGCTGGACGGCCTGGCCGGAGGCCCCGACACCGTGGTGGTCTTCAGCATCTGGGCCCACTTCACATCCTTCCCCGTGGAGGTCTACATACGCCGCATGCGGCACATCCGCCGGGCGCTGGTACGGCTCCTGGACCGGGGCCCCGGCACCCTCGTGGTGATCCGCTCGGCTAACTTTGTGGCCATGGACCAGGAGACGAGCGTGTACAGCAGTGACTGGTTCTCGCTGCAGCTGGACAGGGTTCTCAGGACCATGTTCACGGGCCTGGGGGTTGTGTTTGTGGACGCCTGGGAGATGACCTTAGCCCATCGTCTCCCCCACAATATCCACCCGCCCCCGGCCATCATCAAGAACATGGTGGATCTCATCTTGTCTCACGTGTGCCCTGACAAGAAGATGAAGAGCTAGTGGCAAAAGAAGGAAGGGGGGGGAAGTAGTGGATTCAAATACTGGACAGATGCGTATCACTAAGACCCAGTACACTGGTTTTGAATTACCTTTGTTTTATGTTTAGACTTTTCTGTGAGAATGTGAAAACGCATTCCTGAATCCGTATCCTCTAGACTGTTTGGATGCTGTGATAGGAACTTCCCTTGCACGGTGTGATGACTCTCTGACTGCTGGTTCTTCTGTGTTTGCCTCTCTGGTATGGGGAGCCAGTGTACGGGGCTGAGAGTCTCTCTCTCTCTCTCTCTCTCTCTCACTCACTCACTCACTCACTCTCATTCATCCATCCATGAATCAATATTCATCATTCGGCTTCCCCGAATACTATTCATCCAGCCCCGATCCAATATTCAACAAAAGAAGAAGAGAGAACAGATGTGTTTATTGCCGCTACGCTCGCTGCAGGAACTCGCCCCGGCGTGCACGCGCACAGTGCACACACGAGCAGCAGAGCTATGAGAGCAGCAGACAGCGGATTCAGTCAGAGTAGGAAGTAGAGGAAGCAGCGCTCTGGGTTTGGGGTGTGTGTGGGTGTGTGTGTGTGGGTGTGGGTATGTGTGTGTGTGTGTGTGTGTGGGTGTGGATGTGGGTGTGTGTGTGTGTGTGTGTGTGTGTGTGTGTGTTACGTGGTATGGGCAAGGAGGGAACTGGGATTGGGCCTAAGTCTCTTGACCTCAGGGTTCAGAGGATAGTCTAGCATCATAGAGCCAGAGTCTAGGGTCATGGGGTCAAGGTCCCTCTGTCATGGGGGAGGTTGTTAGAGTCATCCAACATTAGCCTGGTTATAGAGCTTTCTAACACTAGTAGTTTACAAGGGCGAAAAATAAAAGATTTAACCACAGCCATAAGTAACTGGTTCACCATGTTCCATGCATTTTAAGCTCCCTAGTTTCTGCCCTAGTTTGTCGGTTCAATGTTTGTTGTAGGTTTGTCTCTGTCTGCCTGTTGACATGAAGTAAAGCTTCTTTTTGCACCTAACCCTCTGAGTCTGATGTCTGCATTTGGGTTCACCTCCCTGCACAAGCCGTGACACACTCACTGTTTTAAGATGCCTCCACCAAATGCAAATATATACACATATATTAACCTCCCTCCCTGCTTCACTCTGTTTCTACTGGTTGATGCCTGCGCATTGGAAGAGAAGTGACTTATTTAACTAATTAGCATTGTTTATTTAACACGCACACACACACACACACACACAGCAGGGTTGTTTTAAGTGCAAAATTGGCAAACTATAACAAAATATATATATATATATTTATATATATATATATATAAACATTTAAATAAGAAACAATACATAAAATATATACAGACTATACAAAGGATTCAGAATATATAGTTTAGTCTCTTTTTAAAATGCAGCTGTACAGTTGCGCAGGAATGTGCAAAATATGACCATCGAATGTCACTTTACCGAACACACACACACACACACACACACATACACACATACACAACCCAAACCCGGAACGCTGCTTCCTCTACTTACTCTTTCTCTACTTAGAGAGAGAGAGAGAGAGAGAGAGAGAGAGAGAGAGAGAGAGAGAGAGAGAGAGAGATAGCTATGGCTGTATTTGCCTTCATGTTATTTTGTAAAGCTTTAATGTGCTATTGTGTGTTGTTTTATTTAAAGGGATACATGCTTTTTTATATGTTGTTGATGTCTATTGGACAAGAATATACAATGTAATATTTGTCTATTTACGTTCATCTTGCTCTGCTTATTACAACAATAAATTATTTGGTCTGAATTAACTCAGTACTTGAGTCGTTTTTTCAGTTGATACTTTCTTACTCTTCCTCAAGCCATTATCTGATGAATACTTTTACTCATGTGATATTGTTTTGAATATTGTGGAGCCAATCTCAATATTGCGTTATGTAGTGTAGTCCTGCTCTATATTTGACAGTATCACTCGTATGAGAGGGACATGAAATGACCTTCAAGGTGATTTAAAACTGCCAGGACCGTCTCAACACATAAATCAATGGTGATGACGTAGGGTTCATGTTTTTCAGGTCAGCCAGTTGCACTGACGTCATCTAAACAGCAGATGGTGGTACAGTGCACCTTTTTCTAGTGTTTCAAAACGGACCTTATATCAAATCAATTGGTTTATTATTCTCAAGACGTTTAAATGTTTCATGTAGGCCTACAGCTTAATTATCCACGTTACTAGCTAGAGTTGAATGAAACAGACATAACTGCATAGTACAGCAGTGTTGGCATTTAACAAACTGTAGGCCTGGAAACAACTATGTTCATATATTTAGTCAGCACTATTATAGGCCTACAGTTATGAAGCATATTTGAATAGGACTGCTGTGTTATTTTAAACTTGTATTTATTTATATCGTGGTGATCATTGTTTTTTGTTTATATTGATGCAATATACACACACTTTGTCTTTATTCAAATCAGTAAAGTGATCATACATTGTAACATGTTATTCAGTATTTGTTAGCATAAACTTAAATCCTTTAAATATTTCTACATGAATGCAACTGTTGATGTTATAGCATTAAAGGTTGTAAAAGGTGTTGAGGAGAAAACAGACAGTGAACAGTAAAGTATATGTAATGTAACCATTTATAATGGGTTATGTTTCTATAAAAGGCAGGGTGATTTTCTTACACACGTTACAGGAAGGTATTCAGAAAGACACACACACACACACACACACATACAGCTTAATCATGTCTATATTGATACAACACACACACACACACACACACACACATACAGCTTAATCATGTCTATATTGATACAACACACAAACACACACACACACACACACACACACACACTCACACACACACACACACACACACACACACACACACACACACGGGTCTGTATGGGCAGGAGAGCACTTCACCGGGGAGTGTCGCTCGAGGAGGGAGGAGCCGTGAGCTGTACAGGTCCGGACACACGTCACTTCCGCTCTCACCGCTCGCTGTCCATGTTCCCTCGTGAAGAGTCTGGAGCCTTCCGCCCCGTCAGCCTCCGCAGTCCAGTCAGCCTCCGCACCGCGCGGAGCGTCGTGTTGACGCTGAGTGAACTGTCTCTCCGCCCCCACGGGCCACGCCCCCACGGGCCACGCCCCCTCTCGCCGTATGAACCAGGTGTGTCGCATTAGTCGTTCACCTCGTCAGACCCGGAAGTAGACTCTGTTCACCACAGTACGATTTGGGCTGAGAACACTCAGCGGAGGTGGGGGGGGGGGGGGGGGGGGGTTATCCCCATGGTTACGACCCACGGCCACTTTGTGATGCTCTTCTTTACAGTCGCTGAGTGGGAGCGTCATCATGAGCGATGTTGGATATGAAACGCACCACACACCGTGGCCTTATCCTACAAGTGTCCGTGAAGCTTCATGAACCTTCTCGGACCCCAACAATAACCGCTCCCCAGATGGAGCTGACGTTGTGACATCACGGGGCCTCCGAAAGGGCCCGTAGACATCCCGGAAAGAACCGGACCGGAGTTCAGAGCAGCGTGGAACGGGTTTCTTTCTGCATTATGTGATTGTTCTAGTAACGTTATCTAAATAGCATAGGTTACTAAGTTTAAGATCATAGAAGACATACTAAGACGGAACAAGATAAGTGTTTATATTGGTAACGATAAGAATTGTAGGTAATATAATTATATAGAATAATGAGCAGTCAATAACCTCTCATTTTTAACAGCCTAATTTTATATATAACAAGTATTTATTAAAAGTAATAATAACTCAAGTAGAAGTAAAAGTATTCATCAGATAATGACTTGAGGAAGAGTAAGAAAGTATCTAGTGAAAAGATTACTCAAGTACTGAGTTACTTCAAACCAAATGATTTATTGTTGTAATAAGCAGAGCAAGATTAACGTAAATAGACACATTACATTGTAAATGCTTGTCCAATAAACATTAACAACGTATAAAATAGCCATGTAACCCTTCAAATAAAACACACAATAACACATTAAGTCTTTACAAAATAACATGAATGAAGGCAAATACAGCCACAAGAAATCTCTCTCCATTTTATATTCACTCGAGTAAAAGTATGTGTGTGTGTGTGTGTGTGTGTGTGTGTGTGTGTGTGTGTGTGTGTGTGTGTGTGTGTGTGTGTGTGTGTGTGTGTGTGTGTGTGTGTGTGTGTGTATGTTTACTGTGTGTGTGTGGGCTCATCCGCGTAAATATACATATCATACTTTTCATTCATGTTTTTTCTACACCTGACACAGAGACACTGAGGCACCACTCCTCCATAACCAAAGCCCAGGGTGGAGGTCCTCCTGGGTGAAGGTGGACTGGAAGGTGTGGATGTGTGTCAGTGTGTCTGAGGACCCTCCTACATCTGGGGACACTCTGTAGAAGGACAGAGTGCCAGCAGGCCGGTCCAGATACACTCCTACTCTGTTAGAGCCAGCGGGGGGGAGACGTATGTCTGTTCTACTACCATTGTACCAGGCATAGTAAACACCATCATTACAATGAAGACTCCAGGACTTGTTGTTCCCTCCAAGGCTGCTGTCAGCAACCCTTCCTCTCCTTGTGATTCCTCTGTATGTCACTCCTATCTCAACACCTCCTTCCCACTCTACCTCCCAGTAACAGCGGCCAGTCAGACCCTCTCTACACAACACCTGGGCCCAGTAGTCAAATCTCTCTGGGTGATCAGGATACGACTGCTCCTCTCTAACCCACGTCACCTTTCTGTTGTCCTCAGACAGAGAGAGTTGTCTGTGTGCTGTGTTTGGGTCCAGTGTGAGTTCACAGGCATCTGAAGGGAGAACAAGACATGATTAGCTGCTGAACCGTTAACATTAAAGGCACTACAGTGGAATCATGTGCTATAGGCTTTCTTAGCAATAGTACATGTAGTTTTTAAGATAATTAAAGTTAATTAATTGGAAATTCCATGTGTATGTGAGTGGCTGTCCCAATCAAAACATTAAAACCATCGAAAATGTATGAACAACATTTACTCCCTCAATATTTACACTACATACACATATTATACATCAATGTTCAGCATGATGAGCTTACCCATTTGAAATATCTAAGCAATCCCTGTAATACTGTTCAAGATATTAAACTTTTGGATTTCCCAATACACACACATTGCACTCAACCTTCAAAGGGACACCTGTGTGAACAACAGACTGAACAAGCTGAGCTCACAGACAGGCTGGAAATTAACTGTTGGAGCCATAGAACTGGTTTATACATACTATATATACATAGACATATACTCATACATACTATATATACACACACATATAAGCTATTTATTTGAACTCTTATAGTTATAGACTATTAGCTTGTGCACCCTACCATACCAGTGACACCGGATATTGGAGAAGCCTGAGATGAATCAAACTAAACACTTACACTTCTTTAGAGCTGATCTCAGGTCAGGCACCTTCTTCATCTCCATGTTCAGTGTCTCCTCCAGCTGATCCAGGGATCTCCTCAAGGTCCTTACGTATGACGGAGGACGGACCTCCACCGTTGTCCAGTCCCTGGTGGGTGGAGGATTCTTCAGGGATCTGAAGGTCTGGAGGAAGTGGAGGTGGTCTTCACTGTGTGAGATCTGCTTCACCTCTGAGCTTCTATTGGTCAGATCTTTAATTTCCTGCTCCAGCTCTTTGATGAGGCCTTCAGCTTCTTTCTCTGTGGAGTTCAGTTTCTCTTTAACCGTTTGGTTGAAATCATCCTGCCACTTTTCAATCGAGCGCTTCAGAGCAGTGAAGACCTGCACACCATCAGCTATCTCTCTGTCTGCGTCTGCTTTGCTGCGATCTACTGTGTCTTTAATCTCCTGTATCTTTCGTTGTCTCACCTGGATCATCTGATGAACTTTCTTCCCCAGCTGGGCCGTCTTCACTTCAAATTCCTCCTTTAGAGGTACAACAGGATGGGACTTGTGGTCCGTCTCTGTGCAGAACTGACACACACACACCTGCTCAGTCTGGCAGAAGAGCTCCAGAAGTCGGTCGTGTTTCTTACACATCCTGTCTTCCAGACGGTCCATAGGCTCGACCAGCAGATGTTTCTTCAGGCGTACGACTCTCTGATGAGGCTCCAGGTGGGTGTGGCAGTAAGAGGTAAAACACACTAGGCAGGACTTCACAGCCTTCAGCTGGGTCCCAGTACAGACGTCACAGGGAACTTCTGCTGGTTCAACACAAGGCTGCTCTTTGACTCGTACAGAACTTCTAAACTGATCAACCATCTCTGATATGAATGTATTGACCTGTAAATCAGGTCTTGTCTGGAACAGCTTGCTGCAAACAGGACATTTGTACTGGACTTGGCCATCCCAGAACCTTGTAATACAGGTTCTGCAGAAGTTATGTCCACATGGTGTGGAAACTGGGCTGTTGAGCACATCCAGACAGATGGAACATGAAAAGATATCCTCAGACCAGGAAGAGTTGGACGCCATTCCTAGAAAAGAAATATGAAAATTAAATTACCATTTTAACTATATGTTATATACATGTAATAATGTGTTAATATTCATAAATGTTTTGTTATTTCAAGCAAAGCTCTTGAGCCAACAGGTCGGTACAACAGCACTGAACATAAACACACTGGTCACTATCGACTCTCACACCGCTACCACCGCGAATGAAGGAGCCAACTGCACTCACACACAGGGAAGATTCTAACGCCACTACTACTCTGATCCATACTGCTTATCCAGCCGCTACTGTAACGCTACTCTTATCGCTTCTTTTAGAAGAAGACAAGTTAAGAACAAGACATCTTTCTTCAACAGCAACACCTTACACAGGTTTTTGAATATATAACTATTATAGACTCTATACTATTGAGAAATTTTAACGTGATACAAACAAAAAGAAATCAATAAACAAGAGAAAAGAAAAGACAGTGGCATAGAGCAACAGGGATGGGGTCTGCATGCAGCTGGGCCTCAAAAAGGCCTGAAGCCTTATCTGAACAGTTCTTCTGAAGGAAGATCTGCTTTTTGTCCTTTCCTGGTAATCATTTTAAATCTATTTCCTTTGTTCCTCAAATACCGCTTGCAGCGCCGGGTGCGTCGGAGCTCATCGATACTTAGATTACACTTTACATACTACGGTGTGTAATAGTATCATGGGGCCACCCCCAGGGGCCCCGGGTAACTCCCGGTTCGGGAGTGAACCCATCCCTACTCACGCATGCTTCCTCCTCGTGAAGAACGCCCTGATGCTTTAACACCAAACTAACTTTGTTAAAGTCCCGTGTTGGCCTCGCCTGGTCGGGTTCAACCAAAGCGCACAGAGCGCGGCCCCGCGTGCCTGCGCCGCGCTCCAAACAGGACGCCGAGCACCGAGCACGCGCTGATGGAATCCGACGAGGCGACACAATAGAGCACGTGAAGGTTGGTTTAGCTAAGCATCAACATCACGTGTTCACACGGAGCGCAGGAGACCCGTGTGGGGCTAATGCTACAGTACAACATGGCGCACTGCAGACAGGACGGCAACGATGAGGATTAGAGGTTCAATGTGTTGGACCCACCTTGGAATGTTTCTGTCCCGGCTCTCTGCTTTAAAACGTCTTGTTCTTCGTATCCGGAGAGGCTAACGCGTTCACGTCGTCTCTTCGTCATGTCGTCCCTTCGTCGGTTGGATTTCCGTAAACTTCAGTTTCCTGAACAAGAGAGGGCTCTTTATACAGAGCTCCAGGCTCGGGCCCGCCCCCTCGGTACTTCCGGTTCGAGTTTGGAGAAGCGGCACTAGGAGCAGGGCTGCTGTTTCAACTGTGTATTTTGGAGTCCTCCTTTAGTTAGATTTGTTTCTTTGATCTGAACAGCATCCACATGGCACCTTTTTCCCCTTTGTAGTTCGCCTCCTCTATTTGTTTGTGGTTGGTTATCAAAGTTCCTTGTTAATAAATAACATTGCCAAAAAGACCTGGTTTTATGTTGCCTCCCCCTTCCCTAGCGAGCTGGGACGTAACACATTAGATGTTGAAGTCATCCCAACACATTTCCATTGTTTTTGGCTTTGTCTCGCTTGATGTCTATATATTATGTGAATAAATAAGTAGGCCCACTACATTTACAATGGTTAAAATAGCGAGTACAAAACAGAAATAATAAGCATTAACCAACACTTAACTGTGAAAACAAAATACCCTTTTGAAATTAATGAAATAATCAAACAGTCACAGAAATACCAGTTCGGTTTAGAATTTATTGTCATCTCGCCTTTACACCAAATTACAGAAAACTATTAATGCATCAATGAAAGTATCAAAACTATTGAATAAAAACAGTTACATTTACAATCAATCAACATCACAAATTTTAACTTTGTAGAACCTGCTCAGTTAACCCTATGAAAGATCTTAAAAATACACTTCCTCTCATTGTACATCCATAGGTCCAGATGCATGTATTCCAAATGTACATCCAGATAACTGGTCATCATCAACAAACGTTTCATCAAGAATTATAACCTGCATGTAAATCTCATACAGTCAGTCGGTCTATGTGTGTGGCTACAACCGACACAGAGACACTGAGGCATCTTCTCTGCATAACCCAACCCCAAGATAGAGGTCCTCCTGGGTGAAGGTGGCCTGGAAGGTGTGGATGTGTGTCAGTGTGTCTGAGGACCTTCCTACATCTGGGGACACTCTGTAGAAGGACAGAGTGCCATTAGGCCTGTCCAGATACACTCCTACTCTGTTAGAAGGCTCAGGGAGAAGCGGGAATGTTCTAATACTTTTAGGAATTTTGATTTCTTCCAAGCCTGCTTTCACCAGCACGTCCTCTTCTTGAGATTCCTCTGTATGTCACGCCTATCTCAACACGGTGTTTCCTCTCTACCTCCCAGTAACAGCAGCCAGTCAGAGCCTCTCTACACAACACCTGTCTATAGGAGTCAAATCTCTCTGGGTGATCAGGATACGACTGGTCCTCTCTAACCCACGTCACCTTTCTGTTGTCCTCAGACAGAGAGAGTCGTCTGTGGGCTGTGTTTAGGTCCAGTGTGAGTTCACAGGCATCTGACGGGGGGGGGGGGGAAGACATGATTAGAATAATTACCATTATTATACACACTTTAACTTTTAAAAAGGTTCCAATAGACATTGTAATACACCTTCAAAGAGACACCTGTACGTACCAATAAGTATACATACGTACAATTTCAAATCAGGATTTATTTTCCTAGTTCTAATAAAGACCATCACCACTTATAGTAGTAGTTTAAATCCGATATGAAATAAATGCATCGTTATAATCATTTAATAAACATGTTATGTTATGTCTAATATGACAGTAATAATTAAATTAATAAAGATTATATATCACCACAAATTATAGTAATTAATACATTCATAATAATAAATAAGCCTAGTAAGAATGATGATAATAAAACAGTAGTCTAGAGTGCAATTTAAAATACACAAAAAAAAAACATTTATTCACGTTTGTATCATGATTGATTTTGTCCAATCATAACAACCACGCTACTATTTATCATAATTAATAAATAACACTAAGAATACCTATTGTTTTACAGACTTCACCTACTGCTGTGTGGATGGACTTTCCATCTAAACAGTTGGTGTGTGTTGTGATGAATCAAACGGATAAGACACTTACACTTCTTTAGAGTTGATTTCAGGACAGGCAGATTCTTCATCTCCATGTTCAGTGTATCCTCCAGCTGATCCAGGGATCTCCTCAAGGTCCCCACGTATGACGGAGGACAGACCTCCACCGTTGTCCAGTCCCTGGTGGGTGGAGGATTCTTCAGGGATCTGAAGGTCTGGAGGAAGTGGAGGTGGTCTTCAGTGTGTGAGAGCTGCTTCACCTCTGAGAATCTATTGTTCAGATCTTCTATTTCCTGCTCCAGCTCTTTGATGAGGTCTTCAACTTGTTTCTCTGTGGATTGCTGTCTCTCTTTAACCGTTTGGTTGAACTCATCCTGCCACTTTTCAATAGAGCGCTTCAGAGCAGTGAAGACCTGCACACCATCAGCTATCTCTCTGTCTGCGTCTGCTTTGCTGCGGTCCGCTGTGTCTGAAATCTCCTGAATCTTTCGTTGTCTCTCCTGGATCATCTGCCGAACTTCAGACTCTATCTTCCCCAGCTGGGCCATCTTCACTTCATATTCCTCCTTTAGAGGTACAACAGGATGGGACTTGTGGTCACCCTCTGTGCAGAACAGACACACACACACCTGCTCAGTCTGGCAGAAGAGCTCCAGAATTAGGTCGTGTTTCTTACACATCCTGTCTTCCAGACGGTCCATAGGCTCGACCAGCCGATGTTTCTTCAGGCCTGCGACTCTCTGATGTGGCTCCAGATGGGTTTGGCAGTAAGAGATAAAACACACTAGGCAGGACTTCACAGCCTTCAGCTGGGTCCCAGTACAGACATCACAGGGAACTTCTACTGGTTCAACACAAGGCTGCTCTGTGACTCGTACAGAACTTCTAAACTGATAAACCATGTTTGATAAAAGGGTATTGACCTGTAAATCAGGTCTTGTGTGGAAAATCTTCTTGCAAAGAGGGCATTTCAACAGGACATGGTCATCCCAGAACCTTGTAATACAGGTTCTGCAGAAGTTGTGTCCACATGGTGTGGTGACTGGGCTGTTGAGCACATCCAGACAGATGGAACATGAAAAGATATCCTTAGACCAGGAAGAGTCGGACGCCATTCCTAGAAAAAACAATTATGAAAATTAAATTACCATTTTAACTATACGTTATATGTTGTATACATGTAATAATGTGTTAATATTCATAAATGTGTTGTTATTTCAAGCAAAGCTCTTGAGCCAACAGGTCGGTACAACAGCACTGAACATAAACACACTGGTCACTATCGACTCTCACACCGCTACCACCGCGAATGAAAGAGCCAACTGCACTCACACACAGGGAAGATCTAACGCCACTACTACTCTGATCCATACTGCTTATCCAGCCGCTACTTTACCGCTACTCTTATCGCTTCTTTTAGAAGAACACAAGTTAAGAACAAGACATCTTTCTTCAACAGCAACACCGTACACAGTTTTTGAATATATAACTTTTATAGACTCTATACTATTGAGAACATTGAAATGTGATACAAACAAAAAGAAATCAACAAACAAAAGAAAAGACAGTGGCATAGAGCAACAGGGATGGGGTCTGCATGCAGCTGGGCCTCAAAAAGGCCTGAAGCCCTACTCACGCCTGCGTCCTCCTCGTGAAGAACGCCCTGATGCTTTAACACCAAACTAACTTTGTTAAAGTCCCGTGTTGGCCTCGCCTGGTCGGGTTCAACCAAAGCGCACAGAGCGCGGCCCCGCGTGTGGCGCCGCGCTCCAAACAGGACGCCGAGCACCGAGCACGCGCTGGTGGAATCCGACGAGGCGACACAATAGAGCACGTGAAGGTTGGTTTCGCTAAGCATCAACATCACGTGTTCACACGGAGCGCGTGTGGGGCTAACGCTACAGTACAACATGGCGCCCTACGGACAGGACGGCAACAATGAGGATTAGAGGTTCAATGTGTTGGACCCACCTTGGAATGTTTCTGTCGCGGCTCTCCGCTTTAAAACGTCTTGTTCTTCGTCTCCGGAGAGGCTAACGCGTCCATGTTGTCTCTTCGTCATGTCGTCCCTTCGTCGGTTGGATTTCCGTAAACTTCCGTTTCCTGAACAAGAGAGAGGGGTCTTTATGCAGAGCTCCAGGCTCGGGCCCGCCCCCTCGGTCGGACACTTTCGGTCCGAGTTTGGAGAAGGAAGTGACGTCAGAAACGGTGTACGCCGCAAGAGACGATACGATCGTCCCAGACACATCCAACAACGATAGGTTGCACCAGGTCCTTTTAACACCAGAAACGGAAAGAATAAACCTCGCGAAAAAAAAAACGGAGAACTAATTCTAATTAACCAGCATATGAAATAAATCAACTACGGATATCCATTAGTCTTAGCCTTTTATTCGAGCCAGCCACCAGTCATTTAATTTGCGACAACACAGTCCAAGTGTAAACTAGTGGAGCGAATGGCAGGTCGCGGTGGAGGGCCTTTATGAGAAATGGCTTTGCGTTATTTAATACAGCCACGTTTTGAAGACGTGCTGCTGCCTGTCCCTAATCCATTGCACTATTGCTCTTCTTCTTCTTATAAATATTACTGCTGCTTTTCTATTTTTATAATTTTTTCTATTTGTTTAAATTATATTGTGTTTTATAGATATTATAGCTTCTTTCTGCTGTTAGGCACAGGAGCCAGAACAAAATAAGTGTACTGCTGTCTACTTGTATATGACATGTGACAATAATGAATTTTGAATCTAGAATCGCAATCTGAGACGGCACTGCATCACTGTATGGAACATATCCAGTGGGTTCAGAGGTCAACTCAAAGTGCAGAGCGTCTGAATTACCAAGAGGGAAGCTATAATGGTTCTGTTGGACCGGTCCTGTTCGGAACAAGAGGAGTACCATACGCTGTTGCATGGATTCTTGGTAAAGAAAAGAAACCCTTCAGATTCTGAAACCCTAAACCCTCTGAATACTGAATGACAGCACGCTACAATGTTTGTACACTTGACTGATTTTAATAAAAGACCAAAAGGTGTGTGTGTTGATGAATACCTACCTGTAAAGGGTGTAACAAGAGGAAGAAACACAAGAATCCAACCCAACCAGATGACTCATTGAAGAGAAATGCAGAAAGCAACCCTGCTATTATAAAAAAATAAACCATTATAAATTATTACATTACATATACTATACTGTTCATTGTCTGTTTTCTCCTCTTTCCTTTTATAACCTTTCATGCTATAACAATAGTTGCAGTCATGTAGAAATGCTGAAAGGATCCATTTTGATAACATAATAATCCATAGTCTATATTTCTTTAAGTTTATGCTTCTGAATAAGGAATGACATCACGTTACAATGTTTGTTTTCAGATTTTAATAAAAAGTACAATATTGACAAGACTTCCAACTCTGTCTGAAGACATGAAATCACAGCAACATAACTAGCAGTTCAAAACACCAACACATCAAAACACACTCACCCTCACCACATAAAGACTGATGTCTACATGAATAGGAGAGTGACTCCTGTCCATGAGTGGGATGTCAATGTTGACATCACACTCATGGGAACATAACAATGGGTTTTGTGTTTTAAAAAAACATTTCAGCACAAAATCCAACAGTAGCAGGTGACCCTGCAACAATCATGAGAATATCTCATTCAGATATAATAATGTGTGTGTGTGTGTGTTTGTGTGTCTGTGTCTGCGTGTGTGTGGGCGTGTGTGTGTGTGTGTGTGTGTGTGTGTGTGTGTGTGTGTGTGTGTACAGCTGCTATGTTATAACTGCTGCAATGTTTTTGGAAAACAGAATTGTTCATAGATTTCTGTGCTATACAAAAACTAAATGGCATTAAAAACAAGACTCGTTGTATGTAACTATTCTGTCTGGTTCCTAAACCTATCTGCTCTCACTTACAACCATAGAAGACCATGTTAGCCAAATTACAACAAAAAATATGAACATTAGCAGATGTTTTTATCCAGAGCGTTCAGTGAGATGAATGACCATGTGTGGGCTGCTCAGGTAGGACATTGGGGATCCTTTGGACTAGGAGTCTAAACAAACCAATCAACTGGGTCCCCTGAGGCCCTTAACAGTCCTGGTTCATTCTGGGGGCTGCAGGGCTGCCGGCCCCCCCCTGTAAACGACCCCCTCAGTTCAGTTTCACCAAGCGGAGGACAGGTGTGTCACATCAGCGCTTAGTCAGCAGGTGACCGGGCCCTGACGCCACTCGTCAGCGTAGCGTCACTGCCCCTCCGAGGGGTTGGTCCAGCTTCTCGTTCCGGGTAGCTGCGCTCCAACGTCCGTTCCCCAGGGCGGCTCCGGTTCTAGGGAAGAGGGAAACGGTCCTCTACCCGCGAGCATCCTCTCCCCCAGGCTGTTGGGTGTTCGTGGCGTTAGGCTGCGTTCTCCGCTCTGCGACACACGACACACACACGCAGCCCGTTTACACGTTTGGTAGGACAAACCTTAAAACAAGTCACCCCGAGTCCCGTGTCCGCTGGCGTTCCTCCTCCTCCTCCTCCTCCTCCTCCTCCTCCTCCTATGTCGCAGGTGTTTCCCATGGCGTTGAGTGGGGCCAGCGCTAATGCGCTCCCAGGGGCCAGCTGGGGGAGAGCGGCGGTCTGCTCTGTCTACCAGCGCTCCCCTGGGCCGTCTGGGCCGCTGCGCTGGAGCCGGGCTGACACAATGTCTTGAAACACATCTCTAGTGGGACTGCTGATGTCTTCTGTGTCTCTCTCCATTTCTGTCTGACCAAAGACATCCTGCAGAGAGAGAGAGAGAGAGAGAGAGAGAGAGAGAGAGAGAGAGAGAGAGAGAGAGAGAGAGAGAGAGAGAGAGAGAGAGAGAGAGAGAGAGAGAGAGAGAGAGAGAGAGAGAAAGAGAGATTAACTTAAATTCATCGTTTGGATGGAATACTCAGGCCTAATGCTGTTGACAGAGACACACATCGATGACAGTCAGCTTCCCTGTAGGAGAGAGAGAGAGAGAGAGAGAGAGAGACAGAGACAGAGACAGAGAGACAGAGACAGAGAGATTATTCAGTATAATACAGATTGAGAGAGAGAGATTATTCAGTACAATACAGATTGAGAGAGAGAGATTATTCAGTGCAATACAGATTGAGAGAGAGAGTGATTATTTAATACAACACAGATTGAGACAGAGAGATTATTCAGTACAATACAGATTGAGACAGAGATTATTCAGTACAATACAGATTGAGAGAGAGCGATTATTTAATACAACACAGATTGAGAGATTATTCTGTACAATACAGATTGAGAGAGAGAGATTATTCAGTGCAATACAGATTGAGAGAAAGAGATTATTTAATACAACACAGATTGAGAGAGAGATTATTCAGTACAATACAGATTGAGAGAGAGAGAGAGAGAGAGATTATTCAGTACAATACAGATTGAGAGAGAGAGAGAGAGATTATTCAGTACAATACAGATTGAGAGAGAGAGATTATTCAGTACAATACAGATTGAGAGAGAAAGAGAGATTATTCAGTACAATACAGATTGAGAGAGAGAGAGATTATTCAGTACAATACAGATTGAGAATACAGCTATTCTACTGAATACATATTGTAGAGAATGCTCCTTTTCCAATGAATGTCTCATTCTACTTTTGTAAATTTGAATTTAAATCAAAAAGGTTTAGAAACATTTTATTATGTTATCAAAATGAACACTTCACATTGTCAATATTTTCTACTTCCTGTAGTCATTTGCAATTTGATATCATTAAACGTATCAAAAAACAGCAACAAGAGGAGAGGGGACAGAGAGATGGAGCGAGATATGAACTTTAACTGAACATTTAGATTGGAAGACACAGGCCCAATGCTGTTGACAGAGACATCGATGACAGTCAGCTTCACTGTAGGAGAGAGGGAGGGAGAGGGATGGAGGGGGGAAGAGGGAATGTGGGAGAGAGAGGGGGAGGGAGAGAGATACGAAGTTTAACTGAACATGGAAGACACAGTGTTATAGTACGGAACGAGGGACCCAAATGCAGGACACAGGAGACAGAGACGAAGGAGGGTTCAAAGGGATTTATTCACGGGAAGCAGACAGGGGCTGGGCTAGTCGCGGTCAGGCGGGCAAGAGTTGGGCGGCAGGCGGACAGTCAGGCGGACAGGAGCTGGGCGATAGGCGGGTGGTCGGGCAGGCCAAGGTCACAGCAGGTACCGGAATCCAGAGGGAAGCTGGACACAGGAAGAGGGCAAGCTAGGGACAGGCAGAGAGAGAGAGAGAATCACAAGAGTCAGGATTGCGGGAACGAAGATACTACCGGGTGGAGAGTAACAACGAACTGGCGCCGGCTGCTAGGAAGCGCGGTGGAGAAATAGGGAGCGTAGATTGGTGATTGCTGGCAGTGTGTGTAAACAGAAGCACGTGGAGAAGTGGCAGCCGGCGCCCGCTAGGTGGCGGCAGTGGACGGAGTGACACACAGGCCCAATGCTGTTGACACAGAGACATCGATGACAGTCAGCTTCATTCAGCTTGTAGGAGAGAGGGAGGGAGAGGGAGGGAGGGGGGAAGAGGGAAGGTGGGAGAGAGAGGGAAATGGAGGGGAAAAGAGTTGAAGAGAGATGAGAGACACAGATGGAAGGAAAGAGGGAGGGAGAGTGAGAGGAGGGGAAGAGAATGAGAGAAGGAGGGGGAGAAAGCGAAGGAGAGTAAGGAGAATGTACCTATTCTACTTTATACATATTGTAGAGAATGTAACTTTTCTACTGAATACATATTGTACTGAGAATGTACCTATTCTACTGAATACATATTGTAGAGAATGTACCTGTTCTACTTTATACATATTTTAGAGAATGTACCTATTCTACTGAATACATATTGTACTGAGAATGTACCTATTCTACTGAATACATACTGTACTGAGAATGTACATATTCTACTGACAAATTATTGTACTGAGAATGTTGCTATTCTACTGAATACATATTGTACTGAGAATGTACCTAGTCTACTGAATACATATTGCAGAGAATGTATCTATTCTACTGAGTAATTGTAGAGAATATAACTATTCCACAGAAAATTACCCCATTCTACCTTTTGTACATTTTTATTGAAATAAAAAAGTGTACAAACATTTGATGTCATTCATATTTCAGGAGTATAAACTATTATACTGGTTTTGTTTAAGAAACTAGAGATTTTTAACATGCACCTGCAAATGTTTCTCAATTTCATATTGTTAAATGTATAAAAAACATTCAGCAGTAATCAGATATTGATCAATATAGTATATGTAATCGAATCACGTATCATGGGTTATACTTTACAATAGTCAGGGTTCTTTTCCGAATGAATTCCTTCTTGTCAAATGAAAGCAGTACAACATTAATGCAGTTCTCTCAGATCTCACATAGTAGATATTATAATTTATGAAACAACATTAGTGGTTTTGGTCGTTTGATTATTTTATTATCAAACAAAAGCTCCTAGTCTGTTTGATTGACAGGTGAGATGGTCAGGGGGGCAGAGTTTTTACCTTCATAATTATAGAGACCTGGGCAGATGAATGAATAGAGAGGCTCACTAAAGGTGCAGCCAGTAGCAGAGTAGATATGAACCCTGGCTTCCACATCATAGAAGGAGACCAGACCCTCATCATAATCAACAAACACCCCCACCTTCTGGAGCTTAGCTCTCAGAGGGAGATGGACAGCAGGGTTATCACTAAATATCAACTGATCGTTGTCTAAGAAAAGAGTACAGGAGCCATTCTTAGGGGAAAAACTGATCATATTTTTTCTGTTCATGGACTCTCTGGCCACTCCTAAAAACCATGCAGTCTTGTCTTTAAAATGGACCTCAAAGTAAAATCTCCCTGAGGAGAAGCTCTGCCTCGCGAGAACAAATAGATACCGTGTAAATCTCTTAGGGTTGTCTGGGAGTTTCTTCTCTACACCTCCATCATGGACTTGTTTCCCATCCTCAGACAGGATGAGATGGGGATGAGCTGTATCAGGATCCAGAGTCACATCTACTTCATACTGCTGGACCCTCTTCAGTTCTGCAGCATCACACAGCTTCTTCATCTCCATGTTCACTGTCTCCTCCAGCTGATCCAGGGATCTCCTCAAGGTCCCTACGTATGACGGAGGACGGACCTCCACCGTCGTCCAGTCCCTGGTGGGTGGAGGATCCTTCAGGGATCTGAAGGTCTGGAGGAAGTGGAGGTGGTCTTCAGTCTGTGAGAGCTGCTTCGCCTCTGAGCTTCTATTGGTCAGATCTTTTATTTCCTGCTCCAGCTCTTTGACGAGGTCTTCAGCTTCTTTCTCTGTGGATTGCAGTTTCTCTTTAACCGTTTGGTTGAACTCATCCTGCCACTTTTCAATGTAGCGCATCAGAGCAGTGAAGACCTGCACACCATCAGCTATCTCTCTGTCTGCGTCTTTCTTGCTAATTTCTACTGTGTCTTTGATCTTGTTAAGGTTACGTGAATTGGACCCAAACGCAAGACACAGGAAACCAACAGGGTGCGGGTTGAAAACAGGGATTTATTGTCCAAAGTACAGGCATGTGCAAGGCAGGCGAGTAGTCCAGCAGGCAGTAGGCAGGCGGGGAGTCAGGCAGGCAGGGGGACGTAGTCAGGCGGGTGGTCGGGCAGGCGAGGTTCGGCAACGAGGAAGACAGGCAGGCAGGAACTAGGAACAGGAACGAGGAGCGGGAACGAGGAACAGGAATGAGAACAAGAACAAGAACCGGAGCGGAACAAGAACGGGAGCGGAACCCGTAACAGGAACAAGGAAATAAAAGGCGAGGACGAAGTTACTGAGAGAAGTGAACACACTAAACTAAACAACGAACTAGCACTGGCTCTGTGGGGAGCCAGTGCTTAAGTACAGAGGGGGTGATTTGTGAATTGATGGCAGGAGTGTGTGAACAGAGGGAGTGCACGTGGTGGCTAATTGATGACGAGAGGTAAACAAAGGAGCACATGGTGTAATGAGGCAAGGTGTCACTAGATGGCGGAAATGGACAGGAACGGAGGAGGGTTACGTAACAGATCTCCTTAATCTTTAGTTTTCTCTCCTGGATAATTTGCTGAACTTCAGTCTCTATCTTCCCCAGCTGGGCCGTCTTCACTTCATATTCCTCCTTTAGAGGTACAGCAGGATGGGACTTGTGGTCCGTCACTGTGCAGTACAGACACACACACACCTGTTCAGTCTGGCAGAAGAGCTCCAGAAGTCGGTCGTGTTTCTTACACATCCTGTCTTCCAGACGGTCCATAGGCTCGACCAGCTGATGTTTCTTCAGGCCTGCGACTCTCTGATGTGGCTCCAGGTGAGTTTGGCAGTAAGAGATAAAACACACTAGGCAGGACTTCACAGCCTTCAGCTGGGTCCCAGTACAGACGTCACAGGGAACTTCTCCTGGTTCAACACAAGGCTGCTCTTTTACTTGTATGGACCTTCTAAACTGATCAACCATCTCTGATACGAGGATATTGACACGTAGATCAGGTCTAGTGTTGAAAAGCTCATTGCAAACAGGACATTTGTACTGGACTTGGTCATCCCAGAACTTTGTAATACAGGTTCTACAGAAGTTGTCCACATGGTGTGGAGACTGGGCTGTTGAACACATCCAGACAGATGGGACATGAAAAGTTCTCTTCAGACCAGGAAGTAGCAGAGGCCATTCCTAGACACAGACGACAAGGTTTATGTATTGAGCAATTCCATTATTTTTCGAATTCCAAAAAGGGAAGAGGTTCTAACGTTGTATTTTTTTACTCACCTATTTGTGGTTGCTGTCTGTCAGACTATTTGTCCCAAAATGCGTTTTATTCTTCACCTGAAAGAGAGAACTGCTTCCACGTCGGGTTTCTGTGAACGTTAAGTTTCGTTTCCTGAACACGTCCTCTCCTCTCCTCCCCTAACTCCTGGCCCCGCCCCCAAGTCCTGGCTCCGCCCCCACGGACACAGTTCACCACCGTTCAACTTCCCACTCTGATTGTGGGCCGTTACCGCACCGTGACGGCTCCTTCAAATGCGTTGATGTGTGTTCTCCTCTTCTCTGTGGAGTTAGAAGAGAGCCGGTGCAAACCGAGAGACACTGTGGTGATGTAGTGGTTATTTGCGATTGTAACTGGGATTCATTGACGTTGATCGACCCTGGTTTCCGGGGCTTCCCCGCATACTATTTATCCAGCCCCGATCCAATGTTCAACACAACAATAAATGAAAGATCTGTTTATTGCCGCTACGCTCGCTGCAGGAACGCGCCCCGGCGTGCACGCGCACAGTGCACACACGAGCAGCAGAGCTATAAGAGCAGCAGACAGCGGATTCAGTCAGAGTAGCAAGTAGAGGCGCAAGCAGCGCTGTGTGTGTGTGTGTGTGTGTGTGTGTGTATGTGTGTGTGTGCGTGTGTGTGTGTGTGTGTGTGTGTGTGTGTGGGGGGGGGGGGGGTTGTAGTAGGTTAGGTTTCTATAATTAGACAGGGTTATTTTCTTCCTTCATTTCTCTTCACTGAGTCATCTGGTTGGGTTATCGTGTTTCTTCCTCTTGTAACACCCTTTACATGCAGGTATTCAGAAAGGCACACACACACACACACAAACTATATTAATAAGCAATGTTAGAGACTGTTTTAACGAGCAGTAGCCTATAAATATACAAGAATACTGCAATTGGCTTTAAAATTACTAAAATAAAGTTGTTTTTACCTCTCTTGTCATATTTTGTGCAGAAATTTGATTTGAGTTTGATACAGATCAGCATATTTACCATATGATTGTTGTTGTTGGGCTGGATTCTTCTTGTATTTGATTCTCACTCACACACACACACACACACACACACACACACACATTATAGCAAAGTGTGTGAACTGGTAAAACTTTGAGTGATGTGGTTATTGTTTGTGTGTTACAATGCACATGTACTGTATTGTCTGCCATTGATGTGTGAGCTGCACTCACAACCAAGGTTCAACCAGGAGTCCTACTGAAAATGGATAGAACATTGGTAGAAGGGTTTCTCCTTTTCCTCATCAGTGCAATTATTAGTTTGGCTGGCTTCTGTCATGGTCAACCTGATACGTGATCAACCAAAGTTGCACGTATTTCATTGAAAATAGTAGCTTTTCTCCCTCTTCCTCATCCACCTCTTACATATAAACCTCCTCCTCCTCCTCCCCCCTACCCTCCACTTCCTCCCTCATCCTCTCTTATCCAATTCCTCCCCCCCCCTCCTCCTCCTCCTCCTCCTCCTCCTCCTCCTCCCTTCTCTTTTTCCAACTCCTTCCCCCTTCTCCTCCTCCTCTACCTCCTCCTCCCTTCTCCACCTCCTCCCCGCTTCTCCTCATCCTCCACCTCGTCCCCCCTTCTGCTCCTGCACCTCCTCCTCCTCTACTTCCTCCCTTCTCTTCCTGCACCTCCTTCTCCTCCACCTCCTCCTTTCCCCTCTTCTACATTCTCCTCCTCTTTTTTCAGAAATAGTCTTTGTTGTTGACACATGAGCTTCAAGTTTTTACTATTCATGCATAATTTCAGTTTTAACTAACAAAGAGGGTGAGTAGGTGTTCAATGTATTTAGAAAAGAAAAGAATGTGGTGGTTGACAGGAAAATAACATTTCCTGAATTATATGTGGAAAATAATGGGAAACATATTGAAATGTGTAAATTAAAAACAAAATACTTTTATAGTAATCTGGTGAATTAAGAATTCAAAACGCCTGCTTCTGAGAAGGTGTGGGAAGGGGTTTTTTGTGGGCATTAATGTAAACAACATATGGAAGAATTTAAAAGTAAAATACAATAATCTGGTATGAGAAAACTGATTACAAATTAAGACACAATAGAATATTCACAAGAGTTGTATTGCACCAAATAAATAAGGGGATTAAAAGGGAATGTGACATGTGTGAAACAGAACCAGAAAACTTCATGCATTTATTAATTGAGTGTAAGTTCTTACAGAAGTGCTATAACAAAATATAAATCATGGTAAAACCTCACTGGAAACTGGATGTAATGGAGGGGATGAAGTGGAAAGAAAACATGTTATTCGGACTGTGTAAAAAAGAGGGAAATGTAAATATTAATTTGTTGAATTACATGTGGAGCTATGCAAGATATGCAGTGTGGATAAGGAGGAACATGGCATATTATGAAGGAAGAAAAGTGGATGAATGGGTTTTGTTCGAAGTAAAGATTAGGAAAGAGGTGGAAATGTTAAAAACCACTTAGGAAGAGATACTTTTAAAGAATGGTTTATTGATGGTTCCAGCTTTATTAGTGAGACAGATGATAAGAAAATGCAGATATATTTTTTAAGAATGTTTCATTATGTGTATTTATGCTTTTTATTTTATTTTTTAATGTTTATGTTGTTTTGTTTTGTGGAGGATGTTTGTTTTTATAGCTTATAAGTTATGTTGTGTATGATGTGTATGGTGAGCAGTATTATTTTGGGTGTGGATGTGATTGTTGCATGTTATTATTTATACCAGAATGATAATGTAAATATAAATTGATATTTTTGATAATAAAAAAAACAAAGAACGGAGAAAACGATGACGGACAAACGGAGTGAAGGAACGGAGAGAAGCATCAAGACGGACAGAGAAACGGTGAACGAGATCGGAACGAACGACGACGGCGGCGTAACGCACACGCACGGTGAGAGTAGAGGAAACGGTGAGGCTGTGTATGGTTCGTTCGTATCGTCTCTTCCGGAGTACTCCAAACTCAGACCGGAAGTGTCGTACTGAGGGGGCGAGCCCGAGCCTGGAGCTCTGTATAAAGACCCCTCTCTCTTGTTCGGTAAACGGAAGTTTACGGAAATCCAACCGACGACATGACGAAGAGACAACGTGGACGCGTTAGTCTCTCCGGAGACGAAGAACAAGACGTTTTAAAGCAGAGAGCCGGGACAGAAACATTCCAAGGTGGGTCCAACACATTGAACCCCTAACCCTCATTGTTGCCGTCCTGTCCGTAGGGCGCCATGTTGTACTGTAGCGTTAGCCCCACACGGGTCTCCTGCGCTCCGTGTGAACACGTGATGTTGATGCTTAGCGAAACCAACCTTCACGTGCTCTATTGTGTCGCCTCGTCGGATTCCACCAGCGCGTGCTCGGCGTCCTGTTTGGAGCGAAAACTGCGCTTTGGTTGAACCTGACCAGGCGAGGCCAACACAGGACTTTAACAAAGTTAGTTTGGTGTTAAAGCATCAGGGCGTTCTTCATGATGAGGACGCATGCGTGAGTAGGGATCGGTCCCGAAACCGGGTATCAACCGGGGCCCCTATTACACACCGTAGTATATAAAGTGTAATCTAATCTAAGTATCGATGAGCTCCGACGTACCCGGCGCTGCAAGCGGTATTTGAGGAACAAAGGAAATACATTTACTTCCTGGTGATCGTTCATCCAGAATGTTTACCAGGAAAGGAAAAAAAGCAGATCTTCCTTCAGAAGAACTGTTCAGATAAGGCTTCAGGCCTTTTTGAGGCCCAGCTGCATGCAGACCCCATCCCTGTTGCTCTATGCCACTGTCTTTTCTTTTCTCTTGTTTATTGATTTATATTTGTTTGTATCACATTTCAATTCTCTCAATAGTATAGAGTCTATAATAGTTATATATTCAAAACCTGTGTACGGTGTTGCTGTTGAAGAAAGATGTCTTGTTCTTAACTTGTCTTCTTCTAAAAGAAGCGATAAGAGTAGCGTTAAAGTAGCGGCTGGATAAGCAGTATGGATCAGAGTAGTAGTGGCGTTAGAATCTTCCCTGTGTGTGTGTGCAGTTGGCTCCTTCATTCGCGGTGGTAGCGGTGTGAGAGTCGATAGTGACCAGTGTGTTTATGTTCAGTGCTGTTGTACCGACCTGTTGGCTCAAGAGCTTTGCTTGAAATAACAAAACATTTATGAATATTAACATATTATTACATGTATACAAAATATATCATATTATTAAAATGGTAATTTAATTTTCATATTTCTTTTCTAGGAATGGCGTCCAACTCTTCCTGGTCTGAGGATATCTTTTCATGTTCCATCTGTCTGGATGTGCTCAACAGCCCAGTTTCCACACCATGTGGACACAACTTCTGCAGAACCTGTATTACAAGGTTCTGGGATGGCCAAGTCCAGTACAAATGTCATGTTTGCAGCAAGCTGTTCCAGACAAGACCTGATTTACAGGTCAATACATTCATATCAGAGATGGTTGATCAGTTTAGAAGTTCTGTACGAGTCAAAGAGCAGCCTTGTGTTGAACCAGCAGAAGTTCCCTGTGACGTCTGTACTGGGACCCAGCTGAAGGCTGTGAAGTCCTGCCTAGTGTGTTTTACCTCTTACTGCCAAACCCACCTGGAGCCACATCAGAGAGTCGCAGGCCTGAAGAGACATCGGCTGGTCGAGCCTATGGACCGTCTGGAAGACAGGATGTGTAAGAAACACGACCGACTTCTGGAGCTCTTCTGCCAGACTGAACAGGTGTGTGTGTGTCAGTTCTGCACAGAGACAGACCACAAGTCCCATCCTGTTGTGTCTCTAAAGGAGGAATATGAAGTGAAGACGGCCCAGCTGGGGAAGATAGAGTCTGAAGTTCAGCAGAAGATCCAGGAGAGAAAACTAAAGATTAAGGAGATCAAAGACACAGTAGAATTGAGCAAGAATGACGCAGACAGAGAGATAGCTGATGGTGTGCAGGTCTTCACTGCTCTGATGCGCTACATTGAAAAGTGGCAGAATGATCACAATCAAAGAGTTAAAGAGAGACTGCAATCCACAGAGAAAGAGGCTGAAGACCTCATCAAAGAGCTGGAGCAGGAAATAGAAGATCTGACCAATAGAAGCTCAGAGGTGAAGCAGCTCTCACAGACTGAAGACCACCTCCACTTCCTCCAGACCTTCAGATCCCTGAAGAATCATCCACCCACCAGGGAGGTCCGTCCTCCGTCATATGTACGGACCTTGTGGGGATCCCTGGATCAGCTGGAGGAGACACTGAACATGGAGATGAAGAAGCTGTGTGCTGCTGAACTGAAGAGGATTCAGCAGTATGAAGTAGATGTGACTCTGGATCCTGATACAGCTCATCCAAAGCTCATCCTGTCTGAGGATGGGAAACAACTCCATGATGGAGGTTTCAGGAAGAAATTTCCAGACAACCCTAAGAGATTTACACGGTATCTATTTGTTCTCGCGAGGCAGAGCTTCTCCTCAGGGAGATTTTACTTTGAGGTCCAGGTTAAAGACAAGAATGCATGGTTTTTAGGAGTGGCCAGAGAGTCCATCAACAGAAAAGGTGTGATCAGTTTGACCCCTAAGAATGGCTCCTGGACTCTTTTCTTAGACAACGATCGGTTGGTATTTAGTGATGACTCTGATGTCCGTCTCACTCTGAGAGCTGAGCTCCAGAAGGTGGGGGTGTTTGTTGATTATGATGAGGGTCTGGTCTCCTTCTATGATGTGGAAGCCAGGATTCATATTTACTCAGCTACTGGCTGCACCTTTACTGAGCCTCTCTATCCATTCCTCAGTCCAGGTCTCTATGATTATAAAGGTATAAACTCTGCCCCCCTGATCATCGCACCTGTCAATCAAACAGATTAGGACCTTTTGTTTGATAATAAAATAATCAAACCACCAAAACTACTAATGTTGTTTCCTGCATGGGAATCTACTATGTTGATCTGAGAGAACTGCATTAATGTTGTACTGCCTTCATTTGACAAGAAGGAATTCATTCGGAAAAGAACCCTGACTATTGTAAAATATAACCCATGATACGTGATTCGATTACATATACTATATTGATCAATATCTGATTACTGCTGAATGTTTTTATACATTTAACAATATGAAATTGTAAACATTTGCAGGTGCATGTTAAAAATCTCTAGTTTCTTAAACAAAACAACGGTGTTTGCTCGTCGGTGAACATTTACCGTGGATCAGAAAGAGGAAGTGGCATCCGGGCCAGAAGTGTCCATGACCAGCGGATAGACAGGCTTTGGGGAGATCTTTGAGGGGGGGGGGACGACTAATGTCTACCACCAGCTTTTCTCCTTCCTTGAAATGATGGAATCATGGACTGTACCAATGAGCTACACAAGTGGGCACCGCGTTATGTTTATCTGCCACGGATCAACCGGGAAATATATAAATTAGTCAAAATATTGAAATAAATGCGTTTGTATTTTCAAAAGGACGTTTTTCAAAAGGACCATTTATTTATTTCAGGGGACATATTTCATAATGCCACATTTATTTCATAATGCCATATTTATCTCTTTAATGCCACATTTGAACGTGAACAGTACAACCGCTACTGCTGACGGCGTTCACACACACACACACACACATCGTTTCCATGAAGGGAGCATGCACCTCACTATGCTCCTACATGGAGCGTAGCATGCTAACACGACAGCACGGTGAGGAAAGCCCGTCAGACTGTCGCCTCAGAACATTTCATCCAGTCCTAGCGGGCGATAGCGGGGCTGCTCCCCGGTGGTGGTGGTGGTGATGGTGGTGGTGGTGGTGGTGGTGGTGATGGTGGTCGATGTGGTGGTGGTGGTGGTGGTGGTGGTGATGATGGTGGTGGTGGTGATGGTGGTGGATGTGGTGGTGGTGGTGGTGGATGTGGTGGTGGTGGTGGTGGTGATGGTGGTGGAGGTGGTGGTGGAGGTGGTGGTGGTGGTGGTGGTGGTGGTGGTGGTGGTGGTGGTGGTGATGGTGGTGGATGTGGTGGTGGTGGTGGTGATGGTGGTGGATATGGTGGTGGTGGTGGATGTGGTGGTGGTGGTGATGGTGGTGGTGGTGATGGTGCTGGTGGTGGTGGTAGTGGTGATGGTGGTGGATGTGGTGGTGCTGGTGGTGGTGGATGTGGTGGTGGTGGATCTGGTGATGGTGGATGTGGTGGTGGATGTGATGGATGTGGTGGTGGTGATGGTGGTTGAGGTGGTGGTGGTGGTGGATGTGGTAGTGGTGGATGTGGTGGTGGTGGTGGTGGTGATGGTGTATGTGGTGGTGGTGGATGTGGTGATGGTGATGGTGGTGGTGGTGGTGGTGGATGTGGATGTGGTGGTGGATGTGGTGGTGGTGCTAGTGGTGGTGGTGGAGTGCTCGGGTCTGGTCTTCAGTAGGCTGATACTACCGGCCTACTGAAGACCAGACAGACCTGTTTTCCAGGAACAGTCCCCGTTAAAAGAAAAGGTTGAAAGGTTTTAACCTTCTCATGAATATTAATGGCTGGACAGTTGGTAATTAGTCTGGGGTCTATATGATAGGTTGTGACGCGGCCTCGCTACGCGGGGGGTCTCTATATGGACTTTATATCATTAGCATACTAACGATAGGCTATCAATACAACACAGAACGATTCCCTGTTGGAGGAGCCGACTCTGGCTGGTTTCTGGCTGGCTAACCACAGCTTAAAACACATCATAGTAAACCTTTGGGCCCAATCTCCACTAGGCCTACAGTAGCCTACTGCATTCACCATGATAATAAGCAACACGTAAATATGTCCCTTTTTATACTTTCAGAAAACATAACCTCAAATATTAAGTTGATTATATGGACCGCTAAACTATCTGGTCACCGAGTCACGTGCTTCAAGCTAGGTTTTGTTTTAGTGTTGTTAGCTTCCAGAGAGCATAGGCTACTAGTCAATGTGATGGCAAATATAAAAATATAAGAAATGACCTCACACCTAATTGACCAATGGCGCTAATGGTAAGCCTGACCAATCACAAGCATTGGCCTAGTTGTCGCTTCACTGGTGTCATCATAGGATAAACACAGATGTCACTCATAACACTATAACTATGGCTTATAGTCCTGTCCCATTTTCAAACTGTATTTTATCATATTATATAGCATATTTTCTCTATCGATCTTTGATGGAAGAATAATATCAACTTTTAATTTATGAACACATTTGCCGGTTTGGATTTGGGTAACCAGGGACTTTAACGATTAATGGGATATTGTCTTGAATATTGTGGAGCCAATCCCGATATTGTGTTATGTAGTGTAGGCTTACTGTATATTTGAGACTATCACTCGTATGAGACTGACATGAAATGACCTTCAAGGTGATTTAAAACTGCGGCGATCATCTCAACACATAAATAAATGGTGATGACCGGTCCATGTACGAAGGGTTCATGTTTTTATCATCTAAGCAGCTGATGGTGATACGGTGCACCTATTCAAGTGTTTCAAAATGGACCTTGTGTCAAATCAATTGGTTTACTATTCTCACAACGTTTGAATGATTAATGTAGAGCTATAGCTCAATTTCCCACGTAACTAGCTTGAGTTGAATGAACCACAGACTGCAGCAGAATAGACTGTTTGTGATGCACTTTTAAAGGGTAGGATGTTAGAAGTGGCAAGGGTGAAGATTTGTGTGTGTGTGTGTGTGTGTGTGTGTGTGCGCACCTTGTCTTGGCCCTTTTCTGAATACATGCCTGTAAAGGGTGTAGCAAGATGAAGAAGGATAAAACACAAGAAGAATCCAACCCAACAAGATGGCTCATTTAAGATAACTGAATGAAGAAAATAACCCTGCTTATCATAGAATCACATATGATTCATAGATAAGCAGTTATTTTCTTGCTCATTCAGTTATCTTAAATGAGCCATCTTGTTGGGTTGGATTCTTCTTGTGTTTTATCCTTCTTCATCTTGTACACCCTTTACAGGCATGTATTCAGAAAAGGGCCAAGACAAGGTGCGCACACACACCACACACACACACACACACACAAATCTTCACCCTTGCCACTTCTAACATCCTACCCTTTAAAAGTGCATCACAAACAGTCTATTTCTGCTGCAGTCTGTGGTTCATTCAACTCAAGCTAGTTACGTGGGAAATTGAGCTATAGCTCTACATTAATCATTCAAACGTTGTGAGTAGTAAACCAATTGATTTGACACAAGGTCCATTTTGAAACACTTGAATAGGTGCACCGTATCACCATCAGCTGCTTAGATGATAAAAACATGAACCCTTCGTACATGGACCGGTCATCACCATTTATTTATGTGTTGAGATGATCGCCGCAGTTTTAAATCACCTTGAAGGTCATTTCATGTCAGTCTCATACGAGTGATAGTCTCAAATATACAGTAAGCCTACACTACATAACACAATATCGGGATTGGCTCCACAATATTCAAGACAATATCCCATTAATCGTTAAAGTCCCTGGTTACCAAATCCAAACCGGCAAATGTGTTCATAAATTAAAAGTTGATATTATTCTTCCATCAAAGATCGATAGAGAAAATATGCTATATAATATGATAAAATACAGTTTGAAAATGGGACAGGACTATAAGCCATAGTTATAGTGTTATGAGTGACATCTGTGTGTTTATCCTATGATGACACCAGTGAAGCGACAACTAGGCCAATGCTTGTGATTGGTCAGGCTTACCATTAGCGCCATTGGTCAATTAGTGTGAGGTCATTTCTTATATTTTTATATTTGCCATCACATTGACTAGTAGCCTATGCTCTCTGGAAGCTAACAACACTAAAACAAAACCTAGCTTGAAGCACGTGACTCGGTGACCAGATAGTTTAGCGGTCCATATAATCAACTTAATATTTGAGGTTATGTTTTCTGAAAGTATAAAAAGGGACATATTTACGTGTTGCTTATTATCATGGTGAATGCAGTAGGCTACTGTAGGCCTAGTGGAGATTGGGCCCAAAGGTTTACTATGATGTGTTTAAGCTGTGGTTAGCAGCCAGAAACCAGCCAGAGTCGGCTCCTCCAACGGGAATCGTTCTGTGTTGTATTGATAGCCTATCGTTAGTATGCTAATGATATAAAGTCCATAAGAGACCCGCGTAGCGAGGCCGCGTCACAACCTATCATATAGACCCCAGACTAATTACCAACTGTCCAGCCATTAATATTCATGAGAAGGTTAAAACCTTTCAACCTTTTCTTTTAACGGGGACTGTTCCTGGAACAGGTCTGTCTGGTCTTCAGTAGGCCGGTAGTATCAGCCTACTGAAGACCAGAGAGCACTCCACCACCAACTAGCACCACCACCACATCCACCACCACATCCACATCCACACACCACCACCACCATCACCATCACCACATCCACCACCACCACATACACCATCACCACCACCACCACCACCACATCCACCACTACCACATCCACCACCACCACCACCTCAAACCACCATCACCACCACCACATCCATCACATCCACCACCACTCCACCATCACCAGATCCACCACCAACATCCACCACCACCAGCACCACCACATCCACCACCATCACCACTACCACCACCACCAGCACCATCACCACCACCATCACCACCACCACCACATCCACCACACACACATATCCACCACCATCACCACCACCACCACCACATCCACCACCATCACCACCACCACCACCACCACCACCACCACCACCAACCACCACCTCCACCAACCTCCACCACCATCACCACCACCACCACCACCACATCCACCACCACCACCACCACATCCACCACCATCACCACCACCACCACATCACCACCACCACCACCACCACCACCACATCGACCACCATCACCACCACCACCACCACCAACCATCACCACCACCACCACCGGGGAGCAGCCCCGCTATCGCCCGCTAGGACTGGATGAAATGTTCTGAGGCGACAGTCTGACGGGCTTTTCACCGTGCTGTCGTGTTAGCATGCTACGCTCCATGTAGGAGCATAGTGAGGTGCATGCTCCCTTCATGGAAACGATGTGTGTGTGTGTGTGTGTGAACGCCGTCAGCAGTAGCGGTTGTACTGTTCACGTTCAAATGTGGCATTAAAGAGATAAATATGGCATTATGAAATAAATGTGGCATTATGAAATATGTCCCCTGAAATAAATAAATGGTCCTTTGAAAAACGTCCTTTTGAAAATACAAACGCATTTATTTCAATATTTTGACTAATTTATATATTTCCCGGTTGATCCGTGGCAGATAAACATAACGCGGTGCCCACTTGTGTAGCTCATTGGTACAGTCCATGATTCCATCATTTCAAGGAAGGAGAAAAGCTGGTGGTAGACATTAGTGTGTCAAAGATCTCCCCAAAGCCTGTCTATCCGCTGGTCATGGACACTTCTGGGGATGCCACTTCCTCTTTCTGATCCACGGTAAATGTTCACCGACGAGCAAACACCGTTGTTTTGTTTAAGAAACTAGAGATTTTAACATGCACCTGCAAATGTTTACAATTTCATATTGTTAAATGTATAAAAACATTCAGCAGTAATCAGATATTGATCAATATAGTATATGTAATCGAATCACGTATCATGGGTTATATTTTACAATAGTCAGGGTTCTTTTCCGAATGAATTCCTTCTTGTCAAATGAAAGCAGTACAACATTAATGCAGTTCTCTCAGATCAACATAGTAGATTCCCATGCAGGAAACAACATTAGTGGTTTTGGTCGTTTGATTATTTTACTATCAAACAAAGGTCCTAGTCTGTTTGATTGACAGGTGAGATGATCAGGGGGGCAGAGTTTATACCTTTATAATCATAGAGACCTGGACTGAGGAATGGATAGAGAGGCTCACTAAAGGTGCAGCCAGTAGCAGAGTAGATATGAACCCTGGCTTCCACATCATAGAAGGAGACCAGACCCTCATCATAATCAACAAACACCCCCACCTTCTGGAGCTCAGCTCTCAGAGTGAGACGGACATCAGAGTCATCACTAAATACCAACCCATCGTTGTCTAAGAAAAGAGTCCAGGAGCCATTCTTAGGGGTCAAACTGATCACACCTTTTCTGTTGATGGACTCTCTGGCCACTCCTAAACACCATGCTCTTGTCTTTAACCTGGACCTCAAAGTAAAATCTCCCTGAGGAGAAGCTCTGCCTCGCGAGAACAAATAGATACCGTGTAAATCTCTTAGGGTTGTCTGGGAGTTTCTTCCTGAAACCTCCATCATGGACTTGTTTCCCATCCTCAGACAGGATGAGCTTTGGATGAGCTGTATCAGGATCCAGAGTCACATCTACTTCATACTGCTGGACCCTCTTCAGTTCAGCAGCATCACACAGCTTCTTCATCTCCATGTTCAGTGTCTCCTCCAGCTGATCCAGGGATCTCCTCAAGGTCCCTACGTATGACGGAGGACGGACCTCCACCGTTGTCCAAGTCCCTGTGGGTGGAGGATTCTTCAGGGATCTGAAGGTCTGGAGGAAGTGGAGGTGGTCTTCAGTCTGTGAGAGCTGCTTCACCTCTGAGATTCTATTGGTCAGATCTTCTATTTCCTGCTCCAGCTCTTTGATGAGGTCTTCAGCCTCTTTCTCTGTGGATTTCAGTCTCTCTTTAACCGTTTGGTTGAACTCATCCTGCCACTTTTCAATTGAGCGCTTCAGAGCAGTGAAGACCTGCACACCATCAGCTATCTCTCTGTCTGCGTCTTTGTTGCTCAATTCTACTGTGTCTTTGATCTCCTTAATCTTTAGTTTTCTCTCCTGGATCATCTGCTGAACTTCAGACTCTATCTTCCCCAGCTGGGCCGTCTTCACTTCATATTCCTCCTTTAGAGGTACAACAGGATGGACTTGTGATCCATCTCTGTGCAGAACTGACACACACACACCTGTTCAGTCTGGCAGAAGAGCTCCAGAAGTCGGTCGTGTTTCTTACACATCCTGTCTTCCAGACGGTCCATAGGCTCGACCAGCCGATGTCTCTTCAGGACTGCGACTCTCTGATGTGGCTCCAGGTGGGTTTGGCAGTAAGAGGTAAAACACACTAGGCAGGACTTCACAGCCTTCAGCTGGGTCCCAGTACAGACGTCACAGGGAACTTCTGCTGGTTCAACACAAGGCTGCTCTTTGACTCGTACAGAACTTCTAAACTGATCAACCATCTCTGATATGAAGGTATTGACCTGTAAATCAGGTCTTGTCTGGAACAGCTTGTTACAAACAGGACATTTGTACTGGACTTGGCCATCCCAGAACCTTGTAATACAGGTTCTGCAGAAGTTGTGTCCACATGGTGTGTGACTGGGCTGTTGAGCACATCCAGACAGATGGAACATGAAAAGATATCCTCAGACCAGGAAGAGTTGGACGCCATTCCTAGAAAAAGAAATATGAAAATTAAATTACCATTTTAATTATGTTATATTTTGTATATATGTAATAATGTTAATATTCATAAATGTTTTGTTATTTCAAGCAAAGCTCTTGAGCCAACAGGTCGGTACAACAGCACTGAACATAAACACACTGGTCACTATCGACTCTCACACCGCTACCACCGCGAATGAAGGAGCCAACTGCACTCACACACAGGGAAGATTCTAACGCCACTACTACTCTGATCCATACTGCTTATCCAGCCGCTACTTTAACGCTACTCTTATCGCTTCTTTTAGAAGAAGACAAGTTAAGAACAAGACATCTTTCTTCAACAGCAACACCGTACACAGGTTTTGAATATATAACTATTATAGACTCTATACTATTGAGAGAATTGAAATGTGATACAAACAAAAAGAAATCAATAAACAAGAGAAAAGAAAAGACAGTGGCATAGAGCAACAGGGATGGGGTCTGCATGCAGCTGGGCCTCAAAAAGGCCTGAAGCCTTATCTGAACAGTTCTTCTGAAGGAAGATCTGCTTTTTTTCCTTTCCTGGTAATCATTCTGGATGAACGATCACCAGGAAGTAAATCTATTTCCTTTGTTCCTCAAATACCGCTTGCAGCGCCGGGTACGTCGGAGCTCATCGATACTTAGATTAGATTACACTTTATATACTACGGTGTGTAATAGTATCATGGGGCCACCCCCAGGGGCCCCGGTTAACTCCCGGTTTCGGGACCCATCCCTACTCACGCATGCGTCCTCCTCGTGAAGAACGCCCTGATGCTTTAACACCAAACTAACTTTGTTAAAGTCCCGTGTTGGCCTCGCCTGGTCTTTGTTCAACCAAAGCGCACAGAGCGCGGCCCCGCGTGTGGCGCCGCGCTCCAAACAGGACGCCGAGCACCGAGCACGCGCTGGTGGAATCCGACGAGGCGACACAATAGAGCACGTGAAGGTTGGTTTCGCTAAGCATCAACATCACGTGTTCACACGGAGCGCAGGAGACCCGTGTGGGGCTAACGCTACAGTACAACATGGCGCCCTGCGGACAGGACGGCAACAATGAGGGTTAGAGGTTCAATGTGTTGGACCCACCTTGGAATGTTTCTGTCCCGGCTCTCTGCTTTAAAACGTCTTGTTCTTCGTCTCCGGAGAGGCTAACGCGTCCACGTCGTCTCTTCGTCATGTCGTCGGTTGGATTTCCGTAAACTTCCGTTTCCTGAACAAGAGAGAGGGTCTTTATACAGAGCTCCAGGCTCGGGCCCGCCCCCTCGGTAGGACACTTCCGGTCCGAGTTTGGAGTACTCCGGAAGAGACGATACGAACGAACCATACACAGCCTCACCGTTTCCTCTACTCTCACCGTGCGTGTGCGTTACGCCGCCGTCGTCGTTCGTTCCGATCTCGTTCACCGTTTGTCTGTCCGTCTCGATGCTTCTCTCCGTTCCTTCACTCCGTTTGTCCGTCATCGTTTTCTCCGTTCTTTGTTTTTTATTATCAAAAATATCAATTGATATTTACATTATCATTCTGGTATAAATAATAACATGCAACAATCACATACACACCCAAAATAATCCTGCTCACCATACACATCATACACAACATAACTTATAAGCTATAAAAACAAACATCCTCCACAAAACAAAACAACATAAACATTAAAAAATAAAATAAAAACATAAATACACATAATGAAACATTCTTTAAAAAATGCATCTGCATTTTCCTATCATCTGTCTCACTAATAAAGCTGGAACCATCAATAAACCATTCTTTAAAAGTGTCTCTTCCTAAGTGGTTTTTTAACATTTCCACCTCTTTCCTAATCTTTACTTCGAACAAAACCCATTCATCCACTTTTCTTCCTTCATAATATGCCATGTTCCTCCTTATCCACACTGCATATCTTGCATAGCTCAACATGTAATTCAACAAATTACTATTTACATTTCCCTCTTTTTTACACAGTCCGAATAACATGTTTTCTTTCCACTTCATATCCTCCATTACATCCAGTTTCCAGTGAGTTTTTACCATGATTTTTATTTTGTTATAGAGCTTCTGTAAGAACTTACACTTAATGAATAAATGCATGAAGTTTTCTGGTTCTGTTTCACACATGTCACATTCCCTTTTAATCCCCTTATTTATTTGGTGCAAAACAACTCGTGAATATTCTATTGTGTCTTAATTTGTAATCAGTTTTCTCATTCCAGATTATTGTATTTTACTTTTAAATTCTTCCATATGTTTTTTACATTAATGCCCACAAAAAACCCCTTCCCACACCTTCTCAGAAGCAGGCGTTTTGAATTCTTTATTCACCAGATTATTATAAAAGTATTTTGTTTTTAATTTACACATTTCAATATGTTTCCCATTCTTTTCCACATATAATTCAGGAAATGTTATTTTCCTGTCAACCACCACATTCTTTTCTTTTCTAAATCCATTGAACACCAACTCACCCTCTTTGTTAGTTAAAACTGAAATTATGCATGAGTAGTAAAAACTTGAAGCTCATGTGTCAACAACAAAGACTATTTCTGAAAAAAGAGGAGGAGGATGTAGAGGAGGGGAAAGGAGGAGGGAGGAGAAGGAGGTGCAGGAAGAGAAGGGAGGAAGTAGAGGAGGAGGAGGTGCAGGAGCAGAAGGGGGGACGAGGTGGAGGATGAGGAGAAGGGGGAGGAGGTGGAGAGAGAAGGGAGGAGGAGGAGGAGGAGGAGGAGGAGGAGGAGGAGGAGGAGGAGGAGGAGGAGGAGGAGGGGGGGAGGAATTGGATAAGAGAGGAGGAGGGAGGAAGTGGAGGGTAGGGGGGAGGAGGAGGAGGAGGAGGTTTATGTGTAAGAGGTGGATGAGGAAGAGGGAGAAAAGCTACTATTTTAAATGAAATACGTGCAACTTTGGTTGATCACGTATCAGGTTGACCATGACAGAAGCCAGCCAAACTAATAATTGCACTGATGAGGAAAAGGAGAAACCCTTCTACCAATGTTCTATCCATGTTCAGTAGGACTCCTGGTTGAACCTTGGTTGTGAGTGCAGCTCACACATCAATGGCAGACAATACAGTACATGTGCATTGTAACACACAAACAATAACCACATCACTCAAAGTTTTACCAGTTCACACACTTTGCTATAATGTGTGTGTGTGTGTGTGTGTGTGTGTGTGTGAGTGAGAATCAAATACAAGAAGAATCCAGCCCAACAACAACAATCATATGGTAAATATGCTGATCTGTATCAAACTCAAATCAAATTTCTGCACAAAATATGACAAGAGAGGTAAAAACAACTTTATTTTAGTAATTTTAAAGCCAATTGCAGTATTCTTGTATATTTATAGGCTACTGCTCGTTAAAACAGTCTCTAACATTGCTTATTAATATAGTTTGTGTGTGTGTGTGTGTCTGCCTTTCTGAATACCTGCCTGTAAAGGGTGTTACAAGAGGAAGAAACACGATAACCCAACCAGATGACTCAGTGAAGAGAAATGAAGGAAGAAAATAACCCTGTCTAATTATAGAAAATAACCTACTACAACCCCCCCCCCCCCCCCCCCCACACACACACACACACGCACACACACACACACACACACACACACACACACACACAGCGCTGCTTGCGCCTCTACTTGCTACTCTGACTGAATCCGCTGTCTGCTGCTCTCATAGCTCTGCTGCTCGTGTGTGCACTGTGCGCGTGCACGCCGGGGCGAGTTCCTGCAGCGAGCGTAGCGGCAATAAACAGATCTTTCATTTATTGTTGTGTTGAACATTGGATCGGGGCTGGATAAATAGTATGCGGGGAAGCCCCGGAAACCAGGGTCGATCAACGTCAATGAATCCCAGTTACAGTCGCAAATAACCACTACATCACCACAGTGTCTCTCGGTTTGCACCGGCTCTCTTCTAACTCCACAGAGAAGAGGAGAACACACATCAACGCATTTGAAGGAGCCTTCACGGTGCGGGAACGCCCCACAGTCAGAGTGGGAAGTTGAACGGTGGTGAACTGTGTCCGTGGGGGCGGAGCCAGGACTTGGGGGGCGGGGCCAGGAGTTAGGGGAGGAGAGGAGAGGACGTGTTGTTCAGGAAACGAAACTTAACGTTCACAGAAACCCGACGTGGAAGCAGTTCTCTCTTTCAGGAGAAGAATAAAACACATTTTGGGACAAATAGTCTGACAGACAGCAACCACAAATAGGTGAGTAAAACAACACAACTTTAGAACCTCTCTTCCCTTTTTGGAATTAGAAAAATAATGGAATTGCTCAATACATAAACCTTGTCGTCTGTGTCTAGGAATGGCCTCTGCTACTTCCTGGTCTGAAGAGAACTTTTCATGTCCCATCTGTCTGGATGTGTTCAACAGCCCAGTCACACACCATGTGGACACAACTTCTGTAGAACCTGTATTACAAAGTTCTGGGATGACCAAGTCCAGTACAAATGTCCTGTTTGCAACAAGCTGTTCCAGACAAGACCTGATGTACAGGTCAATACCTTAATATCAGAGATGGTTGATCAGTTTAGAAGTTCTGTACGAGTCAAAGAGCAGCCTTGTGTTGAACCAGGAGAAGTTCCCTGTGACGTCTGTACTGGGACCCAGCTGAAGGCTGTGAAGTCCTGCCTAGTGTGTTTTATCTCTTACTGCCAAACCCACCTGGAGCCACATCAGAGAGTCGCAGTCCTGAAGAAACATCAGCTGGTCGAGCCTATGGACCGTCTGGAAGACAGGATGTGTAAGAAACACGACCGACTTCTGGAGCTCTTCTGCCAGACTGAACAGGTGTGTGTGTGTCTGTCTGCACAGAGACAGACCACAAGTCCCATCCTGTTGTACCTCTAAAAGAGGAATATGAAGTGAAGACGGCCCAGCTGGGGAAGATAGAGTCTGAAGTTCAGCAGATGATCCAGGAGAGAAAACTAA
>JACYXH010000119.1:0-80761 GCA_026745465.1 Lota lota | reverse complement strand
CCCCTAAAATGTTGGGAGCCCTGCACCAGCTGAGCACCGGCAGCGTTTGGTTCGACGCTAGCCCTCCCACCCGGGGGAGTTGTTTGAGCTCCATAATAACACGCTCGTTCTGTTAAGACACTCCCGGATTCCACTCTGAGGAAATGTAGCTCGCAGTGTTTTTTCCAGCTAATTTCTCTTCCCCCCCCCCCCACCACCCCCCCCAACCACCCCCCCACCCCACCCCCCACCCCCCAACACACCTTCCCATCCACCCAACTCCCCCACCCTTCCTCCGCTCCGCCCGCACACCGAGAGATAATGTTTCCGTCGCCCAGCGCTCGGAGCCGCACGCACTGGCCTATTAAGGCGGCAAACTAATTACTGCAGGTAATTAAGTCTCGCATCCCACTAGACCGTCAGCCAGCTCAGGCTAAGAGATGGGGGGTGGGGGGGCTGGACCCAAACAGAGAGGAGGGCGTGGGGGGAGGGGGGGGGGGGGGGCTGATAAGAGGATACCCTGATTGGAAGGACTAATAAGGATCACGCTTAGGCCCCGCCGATCCAACTGGAGTTTTAATCCATGACACCGGGAGCCGCCGTTTTAACGCGATTGTCCGAACGGAGAATTCGCTTTTTCGTGTCGGCTTTCGAAGTACGACAATTATCTGGCGACAATTGCTCCGAGTTGGGAAGAAGGAAAGGCAGAGGGGGGGGGGGGGGGGGGGAGGGGGGGGTTCGAGGGGGGGGGGGGGATAATCCCAGAGAAGATGAGAACTATTACGATGAGGCCCGGCCGACGTCGATCCGAAACGGGAAGAAATGTTACCTCTCAACAAAGCATTTCCTGCCTCCGCCATGTAGTCCCTCACACCGTGAGCTCCAGACGACGGGAGGGCGGTGAGTTCCTGCAGTATGCTAGCCGCACAGCGCCTCTTAATTAGAGCAGATTTATGGCCCTGCCCTCTCGGTCAAACCTCGCAGGCCGGCGATTCATCACGAACCGCGACAATGCGGAGCGGAGCGGAGGGGACAGGCCCCTGAACGAGAGGTGCTCGCCGAAGGAAACGGTCATTCGCTTATCTGGTGCTCACATCTCCCTGACCGGGATTAGCAGGGGGAGTGTATACTGCTCCTTGAGCCGAACCAACAACAGTCCATTCATTGCCGATAACCGGAGTTCCTTCTGAAGGCATTATCAAGACCAGCCGCCACACCCTGGGTCATGTAGTCCATAACCGCGGTTACTGCGGTGACTTCCTCCCTGGGAGTTGATTAGCGGGACGTTGATTACCACTTGAGTCGCCACGGCGCGGCCAATGAGACTTATTGGAACAACAGGGGAATGAGAGGAAATGCCCATAGACAGTGGGACAGGAAGTGAATTCATACACACACACACACACACACACACACAATGGCCTGGGAGGTGAAGATAAGATGACGGGGAAAGGCCCGTGATCTTTAAACCCCACCAGTTCCTCGAGAATGTTGACCTCAGAGTCTGAGTCAGAGAAGGAGGAGCAAGAGGAGAAGGAGGAGGAGGCAGGGACGAGAGAGGGAGAAGTGGAACAGAGTGAGTTAGAGAGAGGGAGGAACAGAACCACCTTTCAGAGCCGGGGATAAATCAAAGAGGGAGCTGGATGACTAATGGCCTCCTAACAACAGCGTGTGATAAAGGCCCTACAACACCCGTCCCAGCCCCCTCCCAGTGAGAAGGCCCTTTGTGTGGCCGGGGGGAGAAGGGGAGAAGGGGAGAAGGGGCTCCCCCCCCCCCCCCCAAGGCAAACGTCTTCCACAAGCTGGTGCCACTCAGGGGAGCCCCTGTGCCGGGGCCAGCTGTGGGGGGCCTTGGACCCTCTGACCCGCCCCGCCCTGGAGGTTCACTCCAGGACACGGCCGCGGCACCGACCAAACCAAACCCGGAGTGGCCCCGGAAAAGGCAGCGAAACACCAAACCTCAGTCTGACCTTGTATATGGAAGCCTCCCACCACATCAATGGCATGACAACCAGCCGCGCAGAGCCGTATTCGCACCGTTGGGGCTGGCATGCATGCACGCCGAGGGAACAAATGTTCGCGTGCACGTGGATATGTGCACACCATAACGTGCACACACACGTTGAAGGACGTAGAGGATCCGGGGGGGGGTGGGGGGGGGGGGGGGGGGGGGGGTGGGGGGGGGGGCTAGGGTAATATGAGAGGGAATTATCAGACTAGGAGGGCTTCATAATATTTTATCCAGCAGGCGTGTGTTTCCGCGCATCTCTGCGTGCATGTGCTCGTTTTGCCCTGTGCTCGATAAGTCCTAAAAGGAAAACCCAGTTTTGGCTCGTGAGCTCCACAAACAGGGAGCACGCCCGGCTAAATCCCCCCCCCCCCCCCCCCCCCCCCCCCCCCCCCCCCCCCCCCCCCACGCGCCAGGGTATGGCGCAACACAGCAGGACGCAACACGAAACAACACAACATCAAACCACCACGCACAGTACCACAACACAAGAGCCACACAAAGAAGGACTGAAGGTCTGCTGGGTTTTGAACGACAGTAGCATTGCCTGAACTCTCACGGCCAAAAAAAAGAGGTGCCATGCATGACTGAAGCAGACCTGTCACAAAGGGGGTTTTCCAAAACACAACGGGCCCTGACATTTTGCTTCACTGCAGTCATTGCTTATTTGAAATGACGTGTCTCTAAAAACCAACGACACGGCGAGAGTGCTCAGGCTTGATGCACGGGAGGACAGAGATGACTGGAGACTTTTCAAAGACAGATTTGTAACGGAAACAAGAACGTGGTCAAGGGATGTTTGGAGAGGTGAATCCTCATATGCACACTGTAAAAACATGCACATGTACAGACACAAATACACACAAATGAAACGCACACATACACAGACAAAAGCCTATGCAAACACGCACACACATACGAAACAACGTACAAACGCACCCACATATGCAAAAACCTGTAGAGACACACACACACACACACACACACACAGAAACACTTGCACGTACACACAGGCGATTTCATGCTTTGATCGACTGAAAAGTGGCTGAAAATGTCCCCACTTCGACGACCACAAATTGGAGGGTTAGCTAAATGTCCGAGACCTAATTTAATTCCTGCTAAACGCTATAATTTCACCCTTAGAGGTTTCAGCACAAGAGCTTCTTTCATGAGAAGCACATTATATGTTCCATGGTATCACTGGAGTCAAGGAGGTGACTGGGAATATGTTAATGGAATTTCTTCACAAAGTAGAACTTAAGTACGGACGACCGTTTGTGTGTGTGTATGTGTGTGTGTGTGTTTTCATATGTTGAGGTTCCCCTGGTTCCTGGCATGTGTGCTGATAAGTCTGTATATTTTGTGTGTCTGTATATTTTGTGTGTGTGTGTGTGCACTCATGCGCATTCAGTGATTGACAGGTCTGTGATTCTGAGCCAGTCCCCCCCCCTGCCTGAGGGTTTCAGAGAGGCTTATCTCACCCCTTTTCTCCTCCTCTGCCCCCCCCCCCCCCCCCACACACACACACACACACACACACACTTCTGCCCACTCCGATGACACTCCTATAGCCATTTCATTTAGAAGAAGTAGACACCCCCGGAACATAAAAAGCCCCCCTATAATGACTAGCCATCTCCTATGGGCTCGATGCACTGTGACACACCGGATTTAATGCCTCATCACACACTAGCACTTTCCTTCCACTGCTTTTTAATTTCCTCACGCACGAGCCACTCTTACCAAAAAGACAAGGCGACGTGCTCACACAACTGCAGTGTGAGAGGTGGCTAAAACACACACACCACACACACACACACACACACACACACACCACACACACACACACACACACACATACACTCTCACACATTCACACTCACAATTTATTCTGAGATCTGGGGGAAAAGCCCACTTCTGCGTGATTATATACTGCGATATCTAACCGAGAGTGAAACAACAAAATGGACCTTTCTTTCGGTCGTTCTTTTATAGTGACCGGCCCTCGGACCTAGAAATACACACGGTCAAAATAGAAAACAAATACATTTACTGCTTCCACCGGCCAAGCCAAACCCTACCGCTGTGTTTTAACTGGTCATCCGTCTACCGGTTTAGAATACAGAGAAGACCCGGGCAGCTGGGCTGGACCATAAAAGAAGTCCCAGTTCCCGCTGCTCTGCTCTGCGGTTCTCTGTGACTGCCCTGGTCCGGCCGTAGCACACGCACAACCAATCAGGGCCCTCATGTCATTAAACAAAAACAAAAAAAACACAAGAAATGTTCTGTGGTGGGTGCCACCGAACCCAGCCCACAGCGCTTACCCATAATCCCTCTGGCCTCTGGCCTCTGGACTTGAACATGTTTCCATACACAACAGGCCAGGCAAAACACACACTGGGTGCTGTGTTTTTGTTTAACTTTGGTGCTCCATCCCTGTACCTATTCACTACGTTGATCTCTGCTCATGTTTTATGCCACATTTGCTTGCTTTCTGTCCTCTGTCTCTCTCACTCTCCTTTTTCAAACCTCCATTCAATTCCATCTTTCTTTCTCCTCATCTCTCCCCCTCTCTTCCTTCCGCTCTTTGTTCTCTCTCTCCCTCCCTCCCTCCCTCTCTCTCCCCTCTCTCTCCCTCTCTCTCTCCATCTCTCTCTCACCCTGATAGGCGTGGTGTCCGGGGTGGCCAGCAGGGCGCTCCTCTGGGGCACCTGGTACACGTCCTGCCCTGGGGGCACCTGGTAGACCCCCTGCTGCTGCGCGGAGGGGGGCACCTGGTACACCCCGGCCCCCTGCTGCTGCTGCGCGGAGGGGGGCACCTGGTACAGCCCGGCCCCCTGCTGCTGCTGCGCGGAGGGGGGCACCTGGTACAGCCCGGCCCCCTGCTGCTGCTGCGCGGAGGGGCCCTGGACGGCGGGGGACGGCTGCTGGCCGGACGGGCCCCCGGCCGGGTTCGCCTGGGCCTCGAACAGGGGCCCGATGAGCAGCTTGAGGCGGTTGCCGGGGGCGATGCCCTGGCGGCCGTGCAGTGAGCAGAGCCACCAGCCCTCCAGACCGCCGGTGTTCTGCTCGATGACGGACAGGATGTCGCCCTTCCGGAAGGCCAGCTCCTCGGGGGACTCGGGGACGTTGTCGAAGAGGGCCTTCGCCATCAGGTTCTGTGGAAGGGGGGGGGGGGGGGGGTGGGGCGGGGGGGGGGGGGGGGGGGGGGGGGGGGGGGGGGGGGGGGGGGGGGGGGGGGGGGGGGGGGGTGGGGGTGTCAAGATCGGGGGGGGGGGGGGGGGAAAAGGTGTTAGCGACTTAGCACCGAGGGGTGGGGGGGGGAGGGGGGGGGGAAATTGATGATAGGAGGGGGAGGATCGGGGGGGGATGAATATTGTGGTGTTGTTAGCGACATTAGCACCGACCTCTGAAACTGTTGTGATGTTAGCTGATTTAGCCTAGCTCTGTTGTGTTAGGTCTGTTTATTTTTGGAATTGTCTGAAACCGTATTTACTATTAAGCTATCAGGATTATTATTAGCTCAATTGTGCAAAGTACGGCTCGTTTTGGAAAATGCTAACATGTAGGAGACAGCTGTTATTCAACCCAGTGGAAATCCTGTTGGCTATTAAGCTACGCTTACATGAGTCATTCGGCTCCATATGAATTTGTTTTCGAAAAATGCTAACATGTGTCACTGCTAAACCTAGAGGGAACCCCAAAGTTTATCGTTACAAACTCCACGGCATGGTGACATTAGCCGTGGCGAATAATACCTCGGTAAAGTACTTCCCGCCTTAATCGTAATTACAATGCAAATTGCTTTAGCCTCCGGTTCCACGCCAGATGTCTTTCAAAGTGATTTGAACTTAATAGGATTCCGTCGGGCCAGGGCAGCTCTTCGGGCCACCGGCTACCTAACAGGCTTGCAAATGGTTCTGAGATAAAGACCTAAAACCACAGATCTGGAGATTAAAAAAGGAAAACTGGGGAAGGACACTGTTCTCCATGCAAGAGGAGATTAGTGCTAATTGGCTGGGCTAATGCATCTCGCTTGTATTCCCCCACGGCTTCTCGTACAGTGGTGGTTGGTGTCGATTGTGTGTTCTTTCTTTCCTTCAATAGTCGCTCAGCTCCACGCAAGAGGGACCGACGTTGACGGGCCTCCTCCTCCTCCTCCTCCTCCTCCTCCTCCTCCTCCTCTCTCTATGGCAGTTTAATGCTAGCTCTTGATGAGGATTAGGAGAGATTTTCTCATATGATCTCTGTGACTTGCTTAAGACGGATTTAACTCAAAGGTCTTTTCCTCGTGTCCCGTAGGAAACTAACTCTGATTGAGGTTGTAACATTTTCAGAAGCGAATCGCGCACATTTCGGAACCAAACATGCAAGCTTTGCTGTTATCTACCACTGCTTTCAAATTTCATAAAACGCCTTGAGGATTTCTTCCCAAGAAAATAAAGGAAATGAACTCGTGGCACGAAACCAGTCCAAAGCCCCAGAGCACTGCGGAGAGTGCAGAGGAACACCGCAGATTTCAGATGAGCTTTCTTTACGTCTTCATAAAGTCATCATCTCTCCACTTGGTGAGTCCTTGTGGCTGGAAGAATCACTTGTATCGGATCATCTTGGGACACCGACCGGATTCCAAATCTGATGCAAGACTGTGGCACATTCGGAGGGGGAAAGAAATAACGCTTGGGCCAATGAGGGCGGAGTGTGTGCATGTGCGTGATCTTTTAACATGCGCAAATAATGTAATAATGTACCCACACACACACACACACCCTTTGTCACAACTTGAAGATGGACTGAATTCCGTCCATTTATCCAAGACAAGCATTCCCAAAACCTCTTCCCCTTTGTGGTCCTGAGTGAAATGTCTTTGTTCCGCGTGTGGTCTCTGGTTCGTCACGTGGGAACCAGGAAGGACCCGGGAAGGAACCGGGTGTGCTGGTCTTTGTGAAGATTATTTCTTCCCAGCTGTGTTTTATCCTTCCTACCTGGCGGCTCCGTGTTCCCCTGTTCCCATGGGAACGTGTTGTCCGCTGGGTAATGCAGTTATCAGCTCAGCCGGGCCTGGTCTGCCTGGCTATTGTCTCACAACGTCAGTTATGTCACAGCCTTTAGTGGGCAACACCCAAACGCAAAATCTCTCCCACAGCCCTCCGCCCAAGCCCCGACCCCACCACCATCCTGCCCTGCATGGCTACCCACTGGCTCCTGAGCAGGGCATCGCTATTAAGGTTTGCTATTAAGCTACGCCAAACTGGTTCATAGCCCGGCTAGTTTCGGAAATGGTTAAGATGTGTCAGGACTGAGACAGACACTATTAAACCAATAGGGAATCCAGCATTATGGTTTCTGCAATGCTGCCCACTGGCTCATCCAGGGCTGCAACCGGGCTTAAGTGTGACCTGAGAGGTGATCGTTGACCAGTGAGAGGGGATCTTGATGTTTGGTGGTTTGCAATGATTCAGTCACAGCCACCGGTGGTGCTACCGTCCCGCCACTAAAACATCTTGTTACTTGTTTTGCGGCGGGAAGTTCCCACTTCCCCGATAAGTTGTTGTTGATATGCCGACGGTGTTTCTATGTTTAGAAATGAAGGACGGCGTGGTTGGAGACAATAGACTGCGTGAGGCTGTGAATCCAGAAGTGCTAAATCATCGCTATGCTGCAGAGCGATGTGGTTTGATAGCAAAGCCTGGCTGGGTGAACTCCCTGGTTCTGCACGTCCTCCCAGGAATACACAACGACAGACAGACTCCCTCGCCTGCCCTAATTACAGTGATCTGGGAGCCTAATCACCTGCCAAAACAACAAGAGCCTCCGTTCTGACGACAGGGAAAAATGAACACGAAGATAAATTTGGGTTAGCTTCAGGCCAGCTCGGCTGTACTTAGCTAAGGGGGAGGTAAGAACTAAAGGAAAATGGTTGCCTCAACTCACCATTGGACAGTATAAACAACGTATATATCATTTTTCAAGCATGCTGACTCTTGAAAAGTGAATACATAAAATTATACTTTTCTGTTTCTAAAATAGAATGGACCAAATCCAAACAAGTGTCAATATTGTGGAAGTCAAAACTCATTGGGATGAGTGAGTACCCTTTTATCTGGTATTTGTCTCTTAAGTGTACTTCAGTCAGGGAAATACTGCTAACAGCAGGAGAATCATCATCATTATCATCACAGGCATCCATTTAACAGACTGCGTCCAGCTGCTGGACTTTCCAACAGAGCGAGACCAAGTTCATGGAAAACTCCTTTAACAAACACTTTTCATGTGCTGTTGTTTGTTCCTGGGCCACAGAGAATGGCAGACTAAACACACTTTTTTCCCAGCTGAAAGATTTCTCTTCCTACTTCCTCCTTTGATGAGGTATTCATTTAATCAAATTAAACAGTGCTACAACTTGTTGAATTGCTATATAGCTATTTATACACTGGAAATAATGAATACAGTAATAATTATCTTAAATAGAAAAACCTAACTAGAACGTATTGACATGTAGAGATTCGCATGAATAATAAAAAAAAATGTACGCAAAATGAATCAAACCCTCACAACTGAGCCTCTAAGAATCTAGGAAGCTATGGATCTGGCAGATGCTATGGAACGTCTCCCACACAGGTCGGGCCCCCCCGTAAACAAAGGCCCCTTTGAAGGGGCCACTTAAAAGCGGGCGGAGGATTCCGTCTCTTTGTGTGCGTTTGTTTTTCTGTTTGTTGCCGGTCGCCTCACACACGCGTGTAACCGGAGCAGGTGAAACCGGCTATTACCGGGCGTCTCGCGCGGGGGTAAACACGGCTCGGGCCCTTTACAGAGGGCTGACTCCGTCTCCCGCATTTTCTCTCCCCCCCCCCCCCCCCCCCCCCCCCCCCCCCCACACTTCTCCCAGGGCCGTTACACACGTGTTTGTCATTTGTCAGGGAGGCAAGGGAGGGCCCCGACGACTCATTCCTCACGCTGGGATTTGCGCCGGCTTCCAGGAAGAGGCGGCTCGCAGGCTGTTTAAGGCTCTCAGACATGCAGGCCGTTGCGGGCCCTTCAACCGACAGAACCCAGGGAAGGAATCTGTCCGGACGATTAAACATGGCGGTTTGGCGACAGGGAGGGGGTTATAAGTGGCTTAATATTTAACTTGACGCCTATGTTCCCACCGCTATTAGCATTCTTACTGTAAAATGAGTACCCTCTGTTTGCACTTTTTCTCTTTGTAATTTTCCTAAACTGTTTTGTTTTGTTTGTAAATTGTTGTTTGTTGTAATGTCCTTTAATGCGAGCGCCCGTCAAAGCCAATTTTCATTCACTGTTGTTGATGGGAAACTCAGTGTTCGAATGCAATATAACGTTTTTTGTGTAGGAGAACGTAAGACAGTTAAGAGTTTAGATAAACCCACACATATCCACACAATCACACACACACACACACACACACACACACACACAGTCTGGTGTTGCCGTAAAGGGCCCTTGAGGGTCTCGTTCCGGCCCTGGCAACATCTGGCCCTTGGACGAGGGCGCGCGTGCGGTCATGTTTTTCTCATTACCCAGCGTGGAAATCGCACACGGCTCGGTCGTCTCCCATCTCACACCTGGGGGGATTATGAACCCAGACCCCCAGAACCAGACCTGGGTCCGGGGGTCGCGGGCTCCCGACCTGGCCCCTTTCCAGAGTGTGTGTGTGTGGGGGAGAGAGGGAAGGAGGTAGGGGGCCCCCAGAGAGCAAACAGAGCACTTTCCACTGGTGTCTCATCGCAGCACAAACAGCGGCCCTCTCACTCTGTGTACTGAGAGGGGGAGGGGCCAGTGTGCTGCTGCTGACCGGTCCAAAAATAAAAAGACGGGCCATTGCGTAACGGTTCCACTGAAAGGAGCCCCACCTTAGCGTTCAGCAAGTCTCTCTCTCTCTCTCTCTCTTCCCCCCCCCCCCCCCCCCCCCCCCCCCCCCCCCACCCCCCCTCTGGGGGAATGTGTGGACCGAATGGAGGTGGTGGTTAGGGGGAATGAGCTCACTCATAGGACGGGACGGGACGGGGGGGGGGGGGGGGCACACTGTTGAAAAGCCCAATTCACGACCACACCAACACCGCCACACAACAACAGGACAACTCCACATCCCCATGGCAACAGTAACAGATCACCGTTTAACAAGACAAACCCCATCCCAGCCTGTGTTTGGTATAAACAAGTATCCACCCTGCAAGTATCCAACATCCAACAAGGTTTTGGTATGTTCCAACTGTAAGAACATCACCATCACGCTGTTGCTATAAACTGTACATCCCAGAGCATCACCTCAGCGGCTGCAGTGGGTCTTGGTGGGAGAGAATTAGGACCGTACCACTGTTCCACAAACTCCAAGGGGGGGTGGAGGGGGTGTGGTGGTGGTGGTGGTGGTGGTGGTGGTGGGGAAGCATGGGTGAACCAGCACACTCATTTGGCCTCATTTCCACATCAGGTAAATATAGAAAATAATTATAGTAATGATGGTGCTGAGGAGCTGGTGGCTGTTGCTCCGAGTATGGGCTGATCCGGGTGAGAGGCAGTTCAACTAAATGGACCGTGAGGGGGGAGGGGGGATGGGAGGGGGGAGGAGAGGGAGGGCCGAGGGGGTCTGACTGACCCGTGGGAAAGCGTTTAGAGGGCTCACTACATGGTAATTTCTTCATTTGAAGAGTTTTTCGGGCAAGCGAGCTGACCCACTGATTACAGCCTCTCTCTTCTCCTCGCTCTCTCTCTCTCTCTCTCTCTCTCTCTCTCTCTCTCTCTCTCTCTCTCTCTCTCTCTCTCTCTCTCTCTCTCTCTCTCTCTCTCTCTCTCTCTCTCTCTCTCTCTCTCTCTCTCTCTCTCTATTAATGTAATTGCACAGCAGGCTGGGGTGAAGCTTCACCCCATCTATTTCTGTAGAAGGAAAAGAAGGACGAGGAAGAAGGAGGCAAATCGAACGCTAATGTGCCATGTCATAACATTGGTGTTCTCCTACTTTGGGCGTGTGTAGTTATTTCCTCTTTCACGGAGGCCTCGTTGCGTTGGAAATCACGACCCGCCTCTCTCGGCCGTTGGCGCGACAGTGACGTGTGCCTTGTGTACGCGTGCGTATATCAATACCCGCCACGCGGCTACAGGCGCTTAAAAACGCAATCAGTAATCAATAGCTTATTACCATTAAAAGCGCGCCTCGGCGATCACATGACTCGTTTCGGATTCAGCCCGTGATGTTGCCCCCCAACAGATGTTGGGGGGCAAATTGATTGTCAAAAAGAAGCCTCTCTTAAGTCGATCAAGGACGATAACCACGATCATGTCTTTGTGTACCGTCGTCATCACCACAAGCCAAGTGCATGACCTCATCTGTGTCAGCAGTGAGTCACTCGGCTGGTGCACATTGGATGGGATAACGCACACACCCAAAGTCATAACATATACACACCCAGGGCATGGCAACGGTACCTCCAACAAGATGCAATGTGCCGTGTTGTGTCTGAGACACAATGAATGCTGGGAAATACCGCAACACTCATAGTCTGGTAGCATGATGCTATCAACGAGTTCGCTTCTATATGATGACACAGAGATTGCATGGCGCTGGTGACTGCTTGATGCACTTTGGTTTCATGATAGAAAGTTGGTGTCATACATACAATTCCCCCAGAATACTTCAGTTTGTCAGCAGTCAGTTTGTTGTCAGTTGCTGCATTGGAACTTTGCATCAAACCAGCCACCTCCTCTGCGACTAAAGTGAGTTAAACTCTTATCCACAAGAGCAGTGCAAATTATGCTAAATATGTCCTGATGTTATTGCCAGATGCACCATAAGATCAACATCTATTGTTTGGAGCAGAATGTGATGGTGTCTAGCAGCCAACAGCTCTTAAATGTTTACAGTTTCTTCAGCTTCTCTTGGGTCGCAATTCTGGTTTTGAGGTCAATTGAAGGCAAACATTATTAGAACGTTTCCCCCACCCCTTTTTTTTATGCAATCCCCTACTCCAGTAACCTCATCTAAATACGTCCCACTCCCAAATCTGTAACCAGTCAGGACACTGCTTTGAAGAGCTGAGGACGTAAATCTAAAACAGGACAGTGTGGAGCTATGCGGGGTGTAATCTTTCAAAGGGGTGTCTTGAATGGTGTGAAGAAGAAGCCCCAAAAAACTGACGGGGGTGGGCGGCCATGTTGTGTAACTGCTGTCTTTTTAAAGAATAATTTGCAAGTCATGCCAGGTCTGCCTGACGACGAAACTAGGCTGCGTTGCCAGTGTTGGGCCGGCATCCAAATTCATCAGTCTGGCTGGGTGGAGGAGGGGGAGGGGTGAGGGAGGAGGGGTGAGGGAGATGAACGAGGAGGGAGGAAGGAGAGGAGGAGGAGGAAGAGGAGGGAGAGAGGGGGGAGCGAAGTGGGAAAGAATATTGGGGGAAGAGATGAAGGAGAAGAGGAGGAGGGAGCGAGGGGGAGGTGAACAAGGATGGGTGGAAACGGGTGAGGGGATGAGGATGGGAAGGAAGAGAGGGGTGAGGGAGTAATCAAGGGAAGGAGAGAAGGAGGAGTAATCAAACAAGAAGAGACGTAAGCAAGTGTGTGGGGGGGGGGGTTGAGTGAAGAGGGGGAGGATGGGCAGGAGGAAGATGAGGAGGAAGATGAGGAGGAACAGAAGAAGAGAAGTGAGACAGATAGGGAGGGAGAAAGGGAGAGCCAGGGAAGTAATGGAGGGGGAGGCAGGGAGTGAGAGGGCTTTGGAAGAGACTTTGTAGATGCCAAGTGAGGATCCACCAGAGCCTCATCTTAACCCCCTAGAGACAGAGACTAATCCCTGAAAGCGGTATAGTCCTCCAAGACGTGCCATACGGTTGTACGGGTATCACCGCATCGCCACCTCCAAGGGATTTGCATGCGGGGGAATAGTCAATGAGATGCAGACGCATCCCTGTCCCTGCGATTTCACGCTCCGCTCAAGAGGCGGGCCAACAGAGGCGAGCTTATCACGGGCCAGGCTGCTGCCCTTCACGGGTACAAGGAGAGCGAGTGGGCTTTACCACGACCACGTTTTAAATTCATGAGATTTAAAAAGGTTGTGTTTGCAGAACCACCGTGTGTTTTTCTCTCTTCCTGAAACGGGAACACGGCGGCGGGGAGTGAAGTGCCAGTGGGTCTGCTCTACGTGCAACGTCGGACCCCCTGCCGAGCAGGAAGGGGGTCTCGACCCAGCAGCCAGTAACTAACCCCGTCACACGGGCCGCGGCGGTGTACACAGCACCCACGTCACACAGCGTGTGTGTACACGGCCGCAGTCTCGCGGGTCCCCAGGCAACCAAACGCACCGGTACTGCGTGAGCGCAAGGAGAGACGATGGGCTGCGGGGGACGTGCTGGTGGTTCTGGTGGAGCTGGTGGTTCTGGTGGAGCTGGTGGTTCTGGTGGAGCTGGTGGTTCTGGTGGTTCTGGTGGAGCTGGTGGTTCTGGTGGAGCTGGTGGTTCTGGTGGAGCTGGTGGTTCTGGTGGTTCTGGTGGAGCTGGTGGTTCTGGTGGTTCTGGTGGAGCTGGTGGTTCTGGTGGAGCTGGTGGAGCTGGCGCTGGCATTGTGGTCGGTGAGAGGAGCTACAGTGGTGGGGTAGCCAGGGTGGACTGTGAAACCGCCTTCTTTTACGGGGTGGATTATTAACGATAACTTTCATTTGAGTGCCTTCTAAGAGCACCATGGACCCTTTTATGCACAAAGGGGAAGAAATACCAGAACAAGCATAGCACTCAGCAGTTGAATGAAATGATACAAATGGTTTATCCATATGTTGGGGGGGGGGGGGGGGGGGGGTGGGTGGGTGGGGGAAACAAATGTACGATTCTTCACGTTGAAGCAGAAAAGGGGCAAAAGTGTTTCCGCCACGCAACACAGTGAACACAGGCGAAACGTTTCGGATGTTCATCTCTGGGATTCTTCCCCCTTTTTTTCCCCCGTTAGTTTTTTCTTCTTCACTCGGTTGCAAGACTGCCGGCCCCTGCAACTGTTTTCTTATGGTAATGCTTTGGCCCCGTCGAGAGGGCCCAGCAGGGCCCAGCTGGGGCCAGAGGGGCCGGCACTCACAGAGACCGAAGGAACTCTCTCTTCACGCTCCTAACATAACTCCTGCTTTCTGGAAACCCGGAATGTGTATTGGCAAGAGATTGAAATTGCGCCTTTAGGTGTTGCCACTGAATGTGTGTTTGGATGCTTTTCAAATAATAACAAGGTTGAGTATATTGTTGCAATCACACTACAATGATACTGTATGATATTGAACTATGTGATAAAGTAAAGATTGAAGGACACCATTGAAAGACAAGAGATACCATTGCATTCATTTGTGTACCGCCAGTATTGTGTAGAATTAACCACTGTGTAATTATTATAGTACTTGTTAAGAGACTGGGCTTGGTTAGCTAGAAGGAGCTAAATGCTGGTGTCATGTAAATCCATGTGATGGCTTAGCTGTTGCTTGCTACTAAAAGGTGAGCTGCAGCTCGTGGGAGCAAGGGTGGCACCCACACCACAGACGACTGTTCCCTGTTAGCATGGTGTTAGCGTGGTGTTAGCGGAGGCCCATGCCATGTGCAGAGCATGGTCTTCTGTCTGAAGAACTCCCCATGTCTCTGTAGAAGTGCTCTTTCTACACAATGCAGCACATCATCTTCACACACACACACACACACACACACACACACACACACACACACACACACACACACACACACACACACACACACACACACACACACACACACACACACACACACACACACACACACAGGCCTGGCATCCTGTTGTGTGCTGCAGCAGACCTACTCATTAGAAAGCTAACGGGGGGGGGGGCATCTTGAAACTCTTGCGTCCGTCTCCTCCACATCCTGAGAGCTCGGTAGTCTGGAATGTTCTCAGCCATACGACGTGCTCAACGGACTCCTAATTCCCCCCCCCCTCCCCCCAATACCCTGTTTTCCCTCCCCATCCCCCTCCCTTCATCCCCTCACCCCGACCCGCTCAACTTCCTATCCTTTTCATTTTCTCTTCAGTCCTTTTCACAATCATACAGCCCCCCCTCGCTCTCCCCCCTCCCCTCGCTCTCCCCCCTCCCCTCACTCTCCCCCTCCATCGCTTGCCCTCCCTCCCTCTTTCTCTTCAATCACTGGCTCTGAGAACAATGGCATCCTCCCTCTCCTCCATCTCTCATGTCTATCGCTCTCTCTCTCTCATCTCTCTCTATCTCTGTTGCTCTCTCATCTCATCTCTCTCTCTCTTTCATCCCTCTAGGCCTCTCTCTGTCTCTGTTGCTCTCTCTCTCTCTCACTCACTCAATGTTTGGAACACTGCCTGCAAGCTGAAAAACGGGGGGAAATGACATGAAGGAACACACACACACACACACACACACACACACACACACACACACACACACACACACACACACACACACACACACACACACACACACACACACACACACACACACACAGGCCAGGACTTGGGGTTACCTTAGTGCTCCTGAGCTATTTGTGGCATCGTAACAGAAGACCCAGGAGAGTAAATATGAGCGTAAAGGAGGAGCTAGGAATCTGTTTTTAACTGGTTCCCCTCAGGACGAAATGCTGGAACGCTATTGGTTAGCACAGGGGCATCGCACCCTGTCTGTCTGTCTCTGTGTGTGTCTGTCTGTCTCCCTGTCTGTCCGTGTGTATGTGTGTGTGTGTGTATGTGTGTGTGTCTCTCTCTCTCTCTAGGTGTCCTCTAACAGGTGGAGGGAGCAGTCCTCCTGGCCTGTCCTCCCCTAGGTCCTCCTAATCCCCCTGATGTTTCCCAGCCAGGGGCGCGATGTCACCGAGCTGAACACAAACACTGGACCCTCAAACGAAGAACGAAACACTTAATATAGTTATTAATAATTGACCGGCGTGAAGAGGAAAACACGGCAGAGAAAATCAAGCATGGCAGTGTGGCTTGGGTTGGTAAATATTTATATTGTTTATTATATTTTTATTATATATTTTTTATTTATATTATATAATGGCGCTGAACTGCAGTTACACGTGTGGCGTTGTGTAAGACCCGGAATACTCAAGAGAACATGGCGCCTGACCTCACAATGCGTCACTCTGAGAGGCTGAGGTGCCTCACTCTCTCTCTCTCTACACACACCCCATGTCACACTTCTTCCTGTATTGCTTCAGGCAGATAGGTTATCATAAAGACCCTAAATACAGGCGTGGCAGTTCGCTGCTTGCTTCAAACAAGGTGGAGAGGAGGACGTTTGGGTGGGCAGGTCGACGCAACAAGGAGCAAATTGGTTTGTGTGAAGACGATGTGTGGTTGACAATACTCAGCATGACAATATTCCCATATTTCATATTGGAGGGGAAAAAGGTGCTAAACCGTCTATAGACAAGAGACAGACTAAACAAAATGGCCAGTTGTATTGTACTCATCTTCCTTCAGTAGGTGCTTGTTTACTGCAGCTGTCGTGAGCAACCAAGGCTGAAAGGAATGCAAAACCGACATCTCTGATCCCGACAAACAGATAAAAGCAACGGAATCTTGGAAGGCCTGATGTTCGGTAACTCTTTCAAAATAAAAGCTTGACTAATAGCTCTGTTTTAGAATCCTCCACTTTATCTAAATAACTATAATGCAAACCCTTGATCTCTACCTGGGCCAGTGAACAAACCGAAAGCACTGTGTGTGTGTGTGTGTGTGTGTGTGTGTGTGTGTGTGTGTGTGTGTGTGTGTGTGTGTGTGTGTGTGTGTGTGTGTGTGTGTGTGTGTGTGTGTGTGTGTGTGTGTGTGTGTGTGTGTGTGTATAAAGTCAGTACATAACAAGTAAACAACTTCTACAGTCTGAAACCAAAGTCCACCACTGCCAACAGCAACAAAAATCGACATAACCACCCTATTTTATCAAGTCATAATGAGGTTAGAATATAATAAATCGGGCACAACTGTTTTTAACTTAATGCCCCAGAGAGCAAGCAGGCAAAGCAGTAAAAGTGTAATTATCCTGAACCCCCCCCCCCCCCCCAAAAAAAAGCTTCTCCGGAGAAGGCTGCTGCGTGTGTTTGCTTTCCAAATATGGGTGTTTATAGACACGGTCTTATGTGGCACCAGGCTAGTTAGTCAGCCAACCTTTTCAACTTCCACAGTCTTGATTAAACAACGTCCCCTTGACCAGACCACCGTAGTTGGAACCACATCGTCCCATTGGCTACCAGCTATGATATCCTTGATATCAGATATTGGACGAACAGACAGATTTATTTTAAATAAATCTATCACGCTTTGAAACTAAACTAAACCCTTACTCAACAAAGAATCACAGAATAATCTACTTTGACATTCGCAGACGGACTACTGATTTTTTAACAGGGACTGTCTGACCGGATAGTGACACTTAGCACGTCCCAAACCCATAATTGACAAATTTATCAGGAAGAAACTCCTGACCCACTTACGATAAGGGACCATTCATATCTGTGTGCCAAGTCATCTTGGTGCGTCAGCGCTCCAAGGGTAAAGACTGACCAGTGACCAAAGACCTGATGGGTCAGTAGCAAGTTACCATTTAGTAAAGCGACTGTGTCATGAAAAGCAGGGCTAATATATGTGCCAGCACTTCCCATGTGTCCATTACTGCTGCGCAATCTGAAAGACGGCAAAATCACCATTGCACAACTATAGTCCCATCAAGTTGACGTCGTGTTGTCACCCTATTAAACCCCCCCCAAAAAAGGTGTTTTTGATGACCTGTTATTACACCGTAGTAATGCTAGGAGTAGCCAACTAATAAAACGTTTCTTCTGGCAGGCTATTCTTAAGTTGCACTGTTGGTTGAGAAGCTGAGAAACTGAAGGTTTCACTGAACGGAGAAGTACAACTCACAGGACAGTTATTCGTATCCATCTGTATATAGGGCATCATCTCAGTAACGCCCAGGGATTTCTACACTCATTATGAACCAATACTTCCCCATCTGCTCCGTTAGGTTTGGATTCTTGCATAGACTTTAAGTGTCCTTACGCGATCATGCTATAAGGAAAGTTTCAAGTCTAACATATGTTAAATATTAAGACCGTTTTTTAGAATTTTTACATTTTTAACTGCTTTCAGTAACACACGAGAGGAAAATATGTAAATCATAGTCTATGATTAAAGAGATCCTATTTCATCACAAGCGACTTACTTTGTATTTCATTGTGATTTGTCTGCGCCTCTTCTCTTTTGACTCCTGGGAAGTTTGAAATATCCTCTTCTCGCCTCAAAGAGCACGCATGTGAAGGGGATACAACAATGTTTTCCGCGCTATTGAAAAGCCATTCGGAATTAGCGACGTGAAATGCTACGGGACCACAGTTCTCTGAACGCACGCTCCGACAGAGTCTCTATGGGGTCTGGACGCGAGTACTTTCCTCTCTCCAAGAGCTCGCGTTTACTACGTGCGCTATCGCAACTCCGGAGCATGAAATGCTTCCTATTGGTCAAAACGGCATTGAAGTCCCTCCTCCCCTCCCCCTTCACCCCCCCCCCCCCCCCCCCCCCCCCACACACACACACACTCCTTGAGGGTGACGTCATTGCCACATTGAGCGCATTGTTTCATTTCAGCTAGTAACTACACGCTTTTCATGGTAAGAATGACTTGTAAACGTATCCCTCACATTTTTTCCACCTTGCGTGTTTGTTGGTTCGCTGTATCCAACACGGGTTGGTGAAGTCCACGGAAGCTGTTGCCCGAGGGAAAGGACGGCGCTAGAGAAGCTAAACACTTAATTGGAGGGAGTGCTTGCAAGCACAGCAATTAAACTGCTAATGTGACAAAAGTTAAACACTTCCAATGTGCTGAATTGTCACATAATGCTGTTCAAGTCTAACCAGGGAAATACCAAACAAGACACAGCATAGCCATTACCGGCACAAGGCAATATAACGTCTGCTAGTCTAAACCATAGCATCTGTGTTGTCTGTAAGCCTAGATGTGCTCATCCTCGCAACACTATATGAACCAACCGGGGCAAAGAAATAGAGAAGTTGTGAGCTCTTTTTTTAGTGCAGGGCAGTGCAGCACGGATGTCAATCCAAACGTGACCACAGCTGAACTACAACTTCGAAGAAACGCACAATTAGCGTGAAAAGTATCACCATCACCATGTACCGAGAAAAACGAAGGAAGGCCTGTCGTCTCTCGCTGATTCCCTTGCTCTCTCGCTGCCTTCTGCTTTTGTGTTGCGTTAGTATTTCGCTTTGCTATTCGAGCATACATTTTGCAAGTGACGTTGCAGTCGATGTTGAAGAATAACATACCCCTAGTGAACTGTAACTGACTGAGAAAAAAACCAATATTTGGTTGATTAAGTAAAACAAAACAAGTTACTGATTATGCCTGACCCGTTGTTTTTATTCTTTCCTTTGTTTTCGTTTAGAATGAAATACAACTTTCACACAATTCTCCTTATTTTCGATATCTAGGCCGATGACTTGTGCTCTATCGACCTATTTCAGTGAATGAGATGGATGTGAAAAACAGTGCTTGACCTTATCAACAGTGTACCTCAGTCATCAACATCTCAACAAAAGCTAATTCTTTCTCTCCATCCCAGGACTAATTTCTCTGAGGATGTCCCCATGGCGGAGGGATACATGAGTACCGGCAGAGGACATACAGCAGGTGAGCAGTCCCAAACAAGAAAAACAACCAGACAACATCAATCTTGAGTGGGCCTATCCCTTTAAATGAGCTTGTGGTGACGACGACAGGGGGGTGTTTACATTGTAAAATGAAAAAGGAGAGGGAGGTGTGTGGGGTGCCTTTAATTAGCCAGCCTTTGAAGTACATCTGAGCTCTAATTAGCATCCCCCGTTTATTTATTTATCCCGATAAAGAGAGGACCCCCACTTGCGCCCCCGCTCCCCCTCTTGAGTGACCAGGGAACAGTCATATCCGTCGGTGAACGGCTCTCCCTGCACACCGTGTCTGAACATCTGTGATGAGGAGCAGCGTGGGTACGGAACCCGTTCTCCAGACAGCAAGCGCTGTGGTGGCTGGCTCCAAGTGTTCTGCTCTGCGTAAGGAGGTGACTGATTGTGTCTGCCGCTGCACCTGTTTCCTTTGACGCACGCACGCACATGCACACACACACACACACACACACACACACACACACACACACACACACACACACACACACACACACACACACACACACACACACACACACACACACACAGCCGTTTTTTGTTATTGCTCTCTTTTCTCTGTGGTGTCCGTTGAGAAGAAAGGAACTCAGAAAAACATAGTTATGGAAATGTTTGGGGCATTTCTTTTAAAGATCCTTGACTGCCGTGAATGAATCAGTTTGTGTTGAATTGTTTGCTGTGTGTGTGTGTGTGTGTGTGTCATCGCTGGGGAAGGCATTGTGTGTGTGTGTGTGTGTGTGTGTGTGTGACGTGTCAGGTAAACAGGTAAAATAATATGTGAAGGTGACATTCTTTTGGTCTATTGAGGCTTCTGTACCTCTGGTTGCCATGACCACTGTCACCGTGGCAGTCATGGTGTGTATTTGGCCAGTCACCCACACCTACTGTACTACAGGGGTCGGAGTTCACCGTCGATGCCGCCTTTCAGCACGGGAAAACAAAGATGTTTAATTATTTATTTATGCGCTTTTATTATTTTGGTGCTCTTTCACCCAAAGCAACTCACAATCATGTATATCTTTTTTTACATACATATCATCAAGGAGCAGGTAGAGGTCAGGCCATCCTGCTCTAAGATGCCTGCAGGTAGACTGAGGACATTGGGGTTTGAACCCAGAACCTCTTGGCTACCCCATCCTAACAGTAACGGTTCCAGTGAAAGCCGAGCGGCGATGCCTTCACCTCAGCCAGGTCCATCAGACGGTTTGGGTTGCGTAAGCGTCCCCGTGGCGGTGACCCGTGTGGCCGTGACCTCTGACCTCCCAGTATTGATGGGCCTTGACCATATGTCTTCTATAAGTAGAGATCACAGAGCCATGACATGCGAGGCTCAAGCCCAAAGCTAGGCTGCTGCCCTGGACCGGCTCACTTTCCCCCTGGGCAGACCTCCAGAGCCCGGAGGGTCCCGCGGTAGAAACGGCCCCAACAACAGCTCCTCTGTGTGGGGCTGAGCAGACCGGGTGGACACCCTCCCTCTCTCCATCACTCCGACCACCTCTCTACACTAAAACCAGACCCCTGTGTGAATGAGTGCCTCTCACACTCTCGCCAACGAAACCATGTCAGATTTATGGGCTACCCTTAATCCCCCTGGTCCTGTGTAGCTCAACTAGGTAGACCATGGCATTAACACCACCGCGGTTACAGGGTTCGATTCCCACTGGCGGAGCCACCCTTACTAAGACATTACGCACTCACTCAAGGTCTTGTAAGACACTTTAGATGGAAGCGTCCACCAAGTAGCATTTATCTATATGTCTGTCTATCCGCCTAGCTCCACTGCAGAGGCACCCTCCCTCTTTGCCGTGCTCTGTCTCTGTCTCCCGCTCTTGTCGTGAACTTTGACTCCCCCCCCCCCCCCCCCCACCCCCCCCGTGCACCCGTGGCTTGGCAGCGAGTGCTGGAATGTGCGGTGCGCCCCCAGAGAAAGGCCAACGCAGGCAGGAGTTATGGTTCGGAACACACCGCAGGGGTCGGGTTCGGGGGGGGCAGGAGATATTGTTGTAACAGCGGACCCTCATTCATCCTCTTCACCCGGCTTCAGGAAAACCCAAATGTAATGAGGTGCGCCCGTCAGCACAACAATGGTTAGGTAGACAGGGTCTGTTCTCCCTGGTTGTTGTCAGCTGTGGCGTCACCGTTAAATCACCGGGATTTGGACGTGGAGTTGAGCTTTTGTGTGTGAGGAGAGGAGGGCAGACAACTTGCTGGTGAGCTACTGGTAACGGGGCCTGGTGCGATGCCCGACCTCAGCGCTGTTTACCGTTCCACCGCTCGTAAAAGTCGAGGTATTTCTTCAACGCACACACATGCAGCTACAGGCACGCACACACACGTAGGCACACACACAGATATGCATACATGCAGGCGCACACACACACACACACACACACACACACACACACACACACACACACACACACACACACACACACACACACACACACACACACACACACACACACACAGAGTACTGCATTGCAGCCATGTCCTCAAAATGCAGAACTCTAGTTGTATCTTTTAATTAAACTGTCATTGGCACAGCATCCTGTATGTCTACCACTAACTTCAACTACTAACCTCTGAGTCTCTAGCTATAGAATTCAGTCTCACCCTTTTAAAAAAATTCCGGGCTTTAAGAAACATGTCTGACCAGAGTAATATAGCGCTACACTTTACTGCATCTGTCACTGTACTTTAGCAGGACAACGTCTTGCTAAGTTTCGCTCCTATGAATGAGAGACGGGCTAAAACAGTAACTGCTCTGTGGTCCCTTAACCACAAACAAGCGCTCCCAATCTCTGCCGGGACCCTGACACGTTAGCCAGTAATGCGAGTGTTTTTTATTTTGAAAGTGTGATTGTTGCCGTGGTCGTCGTAACTCAACGACCTGAAAAGCTCCTTGTCCTGGACTGAAGCGTGAGCTTTGTCTTGGTGGGGGGGGGGTTGGGGATACGTGATCGGTTGCAGGGCGAAAACAAGGCAGTAAAAGTGGCTATTAGACTTTGATTGTGCTGCGCAAGTAAACACACACTCGGCTCCACTGCATGTGAATTACTACTACTGGGGGTTCTCTCTCTCTCTCTCTCTCTCTCTCTCTCTCTCTCTCTCTCTCTCTCTCTCTCTCTCTCTCTCTCTCTCTCTCTCTCTCTCCCTCCAATCGTTTCTCGTTCCCGTGTTTCATTGTGCGTTGTCGGGACACATCTCCGCCGTGAGTGATTGGCTCTGGATTGGTGGAGGTTGCTGGTGCAGCGCCGGCACTTCATCATCCTGTCAGCCGCTGCTGCAGGAGGCCGCGGCGGCGTGGGACCCGGCGTTAACGTTCACACGACCCAGAGCGCCGCTCACAAGCCCACTTTACAATCCCAGAGGCCGCGGCTCGGCTCGTTCTGAAACAGAACCACGGACCGTTCGAAACCGAGCTAAACCACAGCGTGACACACATTCACACAGAGACACGCATGGAGGTTTTACACGTACTTGCATCTGAAGAGAGAGACTGGAACGTTTTAGACGTGTTGACTACTGACGAGAAATATTTGTTTTCGTGGACGCATTTGAATATCTTGTTTATGAAGTCTTCAAGTTCAGCTCTTAGCGATAACGATAGGCGTCAGTTAATCCCGAAGGAGTAAAGATCACATGAGCGGTGGATCATTAATTTCGGTCTGTGTGATGTGTCACGTGACCTGGTCTTCGGCGCCAGTGAAAGCGTGACGGAGGTGGCGGAGATGTGACGTGGTCTGTGGGGAGGGGAGGGGGACGGGGGTCCGGGGTGGGCGAGGATGCTTGATAAGGTGTTGACACTTCCTATTCACACCATGGTGAGGTCTTATCTAGTGGCGGATAAGATAAGGACGTTGGTCGTCATGGCGACAGACGGTCTGCATTGACACCCCCCACTTCCCCCCCTTCTATGCACACAGACACACACACACACACACACACACACACACACACACACACACACACACACACACACACACACACACACACACACACACACACACACACACACACACACCCAGACATACAACGTCCTCCTGTAGTAGAGTCTAAAGTCCTTTACTGTCTTTCTAGCTTCCTCTCTGTTACTCCCTCTTTCCCACTCTTTCTTGCTCTCTCCCACTCACTTTATCCCTCTTCCCACTCTCTCTCTCTCTCCCTCACTCCCTCCAGGAGTGAATGCAGCATTAACTAAGCTAATCCTATGATCACATTAACCACCACTATTGGAAAAGCAATTCGAGGAGTGAAACGGGACACTCCTAAGCTCATCCTGGGAGAGGGGGGACAGCTTGTGTGCGTGTGTGTGTGTGTGTGGTTTAGCATAATTATCTTCAGTTTCTTGCGTTGTGTGTGTGTGTGTGCATAATTATCTTGCGTTTCTTGTGTTTTCGTTGTGTGTGCGTGTGTGACCCGACCAGGTCCCCACAAGTGTATGAAAATGTGAAAGTATGCATGCATGATTTTGATGTGAATGCATTGGCATGTGAAATCTGTTCCGTATGAACCGGGTTTGGACTGGCATGTTACTAGGACAGACTGCTACAGATGATGGGACGACTAAAGCGGGCAGCATACTTGAATAGAAGCCAAATTTGTCCCGGCTAGTCGAACCCGAAGAAATTCTTAGCAGACAAACCTCACTGAACGTTCCATACAGTGGGAGCTGTGTGGTCTCCATGGAGACGGGAAATCGTAATTACGGTCGTGAATTTTTGAATTTTTTATAAATCATGCCCGCCTCAAATTTCTGACCAATCATGCACAAGATTTCGACACGTTCCAACATCTTCGAGGTGCAACATTTAAGAAGTGCCGAGAACAATGTTCATTTTTTTTTTCGTTTTCTCCGCAGTCTCGTCTTGTAAAAAGCGACCTCGCCAAACTTTCTTTCCGCAAGAAGTATACTGCCCGCTCAACACTCTGTGTGCTCCGATGCCAACACACTGAAACAGTTAAAGACCCACCCCCCCCCACCCCTCCACCACCACCGGTGTCACATCCAGACAGTTAGCTTAATTTACGAGGCCCAATAAGCAGACTCTAAAGTTGAAGGTTAACCTCAGCGCATGAACTTCCAGCACACAGGAGTATTTTTTCTTCCTTTATCCTTCTATTGGCAGATACCTCGTCTCTTTTCTGTCCGTTTTATTTTTTCACTCTTTTTTTTTCTCCATGTTTTTATTCCTTGAGTCCGATGTGTGCAAGAGAATGATGTGCCTGTGTGAGGGGGGCCCCCAGGGGCCGTCGGGGCCGTCGGGGCCCGGAGACAAAGCGTGGAGAGAGGGAGAAAACATGGAGTTTTTTTTGAGGGGGTTGGCTAAGCTCGGTTGGTTATTTATGGAGAGCATCCATCCATCGTCTTGTGTGCTGTGGGCTCAGGGAGATGCGGGTGGGAATTCTGGGAAATAGGATCTATAAATGAAGTTCACCACACACACACACACACATGCACATGCACACACATAAACACGTGTACACACACACACACACACACACACACACACACACACACACACACACACACACACACACACACACACACACACACACACACACACACACACACACACACACACACACACACACACAGAGCAGTACATGCAGGCATTTGAAAAAAAAAAAGTGTGTGAGTGCACCTAATGTGTTGCATTGTATTTCGGTCTAGTAGGGGTTGTATGTGTTCGTGTCTGCGAAGGTGTCAATTCCTGTTTATGTGTGGGTACTGTTTGTGGCTCTGCAAGTGTTGGGGCCTGTGTATCTGTGTATCTTTCGTTCGATCTGTCTGGTCTGCTGTATGTGCATGCATGCATGCGCGCACACACACACCTCTGGCTCTCCTGAGAAATAGTTTCCTGGGCAGAAGGGAGGTCTGTGCTGGAGATGAATGTCCTACAGAGCGCAGGCAGGTCCTTGATGAACTCCTAGCAGGGTGCTGTCTGCCGGGCAGCCCAGAGACCAGGCGAGGGACAGGGGTGTTGCGCAACACCAGGGCCAGACTAATCTGATTGTGGCCGTCGAGAAGCTGGCTCTCCCAAACCGTCTGACTGATGCGCCAGTGGAACTGTGGTTGTCATTGTCAGGAAGGGAACATCTGTCAGCGTCACATCTGGATCTGGTGTCTCTTTGGCGGGGACATGAGGGGCGACACGTCCTGGTGAAATGAGGGGCGTCCATTTTGTTTTTTGAGTCCCAAAGTTTCATAGACGCAGAAGCATAGACGCACAACTAAGTTAGCTACGTGCAGGAAACACACACACACACACACACACACACACACACACACACACACACACACACACACACACACACACACACACACACACACACACACACACACACACACACACACACACACACACACACACACACACACACACACACACACACACACACAGCCAGCATGCGGTGAGCGGTGTTATTTAGTTTCTGTTTTCAGCCATCCGGAGTGGTTTGGAGTGTAGCAAGGTTCAGTACCAGGCCTACTCTGTCCCAAGGTGGAGAAACAATGGTAGTAGCTAGTTATCGAGCTAAACCGTATGGTAGAAGCTAGCTATTAGACACATTCTCGTGATTAAGCTAGATAGCAAGCTAACCTTCAGGTGGACCTAGCTAGCAAGCTACACTTTATGGTGGGGCAAGCTAACTTTAAAGGAGGAGCTAGCTAGTAGGCTAACCTTCATTGAGACATCAGGTCAACCGTCAGGGTTAAGCTAGCTAGAAGGGAACTCAATGGGCGAGCAAGATAACTGTGCTTTACTCACAATGTTATGCATGAGCCACTGTGCTACATAGTGACACTAAACTTAAGTTTCTAAAATACAGTGTTTCTACAACCATGTTTTCTTTGTACTATGAGTACTAGTTATTTTATACGATCTTGTCATTCCTATACTCGGTTGATACTTGATTGCACAGAATATTTTAGTGCTACTGCGTTGTTGCTGCCATAGGCTGACTCCGTCTCTCTGCGGTCTATTGGAGCTTGTTACTCTACTGTTGAGTTTGGCTTCATTGTAGAGCGAAGCTGTCATGACATAGTATTCACTGGAGGTATTGAAGGAGTCGAAATCAGTTAGAAATCAGGGAAAGAAACACAAGGAGAGATGGTGGCATCCGAGCATGTGCCCTTAAAAACACGGAAAAGCAATTAAAACTCTGGACTCTCCAGAGTGAAACGGTGGTAAAGAGTCGGTGTTAAAAGATTAACGACTTACAGAGCCGAACAAAAAACACACACAAAACCCCCCCCCGGATAAGGTCAGTCTTAATGGCGGCACAAGATGCTCATTTTCCGGCCCAAAACCAAAGTGTTGTCAATGCCGCTCTTGGCAGCGGCTACGGCGTTATGAATGCTAGCCTGCAGGCTACTGTAGGGAGAGAGCAGTGGGGCTGAAGTACTGTTGATTCACCGCCTGTTTGTTGAGGGGCTAAGACAAAGATGACTTCATTTCAGCTCTTCGTTGAAGTAATGGTGGCCATAGTTAATTTATAATGCTGTAAAAAGGGGTAACATGAGATTCAGTGTTTTTCTAAGTCTCTCTAACTATTTCCGTCTCTGTCTCCGTCTCTCACGTAGAATATTTAACGCCTCATACCCCCCCCCCCCCCCCCCCCACCCCAATGAAAAAACGAAGCACAGTCAAAAGCTTGTGTGGAGTTTAAAATACACAGACGTTTAAAAATGCCAAGGTGAGAGGATTTTCTTTCACTTCCCAGTTTACAGATTCACTTGGTACCGCAAGCGTTCTCCTTGGCCATTTAGAGGGCAGTTAGATAGTAACAAGTTAGCATTAGCATACATATTAGCTTAAGCGATAAGCATTAGTATTGGCGATACCAACATTTTCCAGTTCAGATTAATTTTTTCATTCTTTTTCATTCACATTCTTCTTCTAAAACCCTTCTTTCACAACAGGGAGACTGATTTTGTGCCAACATGGTTACGTAAACTTACTTTAATCAAGGCATACAGATTACGTTTTCTTGTTTTATAAAGCCTATACATGCATATACTGCACTGCAAACACTCAGAGCCACAACTAGACTTCTGGCACGAGCTGTAAAACCACTCCTCTCTAACAGGTGGAAAACCCATCAGCGGAAGGAACGAGAATTTACCACACATTTTTGCGACAGAATGCAGCCGGGGCACGGAAAATACATTTCACGACTGTATTAGTACGCTGTTGGCCGCGAGGACCGGACTCGACATTTATTGGAGTGAGAAACGGGTTTCATCAGGGATCTTCTCAGGTCCCAAGTCACGAACAGAACCACCGGAGACAAAAGGGCCCCGACGCGGGTTTCTTTTCCCCCCATGACATGGAAGAAGTGCAGTTTTAGATTGCTTTACAGTGTGCGCCTCATTCTTGACCCGGTGCGCCCCCACTGTGAGCCAAATACCTCCGTGTGCAAGTTTAGCCTGCATAGCGAGTTAGAGCCTGGTTTGAGTTTGTGAATGGCCAGGGAGGAGAGGGAGCGTACTAAATATAGTCTAGGATTATTGTGGCGAGCTAAGGGGTTCGACGCCCCTGAATGCTCATTATCTATGGATCTATGGATCGGAATTCACTTTAAGTTGCTTGGGATAAAAGCGTCTGCTAAATGGCTGAATAGTAGTGAACGGTATAGTGACTGTTTCATGTGCATCAGAAACGTTGTTGTTCGTTGTTTTGTGTTCAACGATTCTTAACATTGGTGAGAAAAGTCCCGGTAACAATGCAGAAAGAAGGATACACACACAAACAAATAAAAGCCAACATATTCAAGCTTGAGGCTTACATTCGTCCAGAGAATATAATATCTGTATTTAGCTGAAAACACTGTTCTGCATTAACTCTACCTGAGGCTACACTGACCTACTCCTCTCTCTCTCTCTCTCTCTCTCTCTCTCTCTCTCTCTCTCTCTCTCTCTCTCTCTCTCTCTCTCTCTCTCTCTCTCTCTCTCTCTCTCTCTCTCTCTCTCTCTCTCTCTCTCTCTCTCTCTGAGGAGAGGGAGCCTGTTGAGACGGAGGGTGAGTAAGGAGAGTGTAAACAAGGGAGCAGCTCAAGGAAGCTGACCTGAAATAACCCGTCCCCCTCCCTAGGGTCTCCCCCCTGCCAGTTACACCCCCCCTCCACACACACCCAACCAATCTCCCCCCCATACAACTCCTCACTCTCATGATCCTCTCTGTGTGCTAGCTCAGCCCTTGCCATGTAGTCTATATAGGCCAGGGAGGGAGGGAGAGTAGAAAGAGAGAGATGGAGGGAGAGGGGAGTGGGAAGGAGAGAGAGAGAGAGAGAGAGTGAGAGAGAAAAAGGGGGGAGAGAGTGGAGAAAGAGGGAGAGCATTATTTGGCAAAAAGCCCCTGGAGAGTTCCAGCCCACTTTCCTCAGGGTTCCATTAGGTCCTGAGATTTATACGCAAGAAAAGGGGGAAAAAAATCAGTAATGCTTTATTATTATTATTTTTTATCCAGACCTCGCCAGGGAATTGTCTTTTAGATTCGGTATGTTAGGCTGTCCTTCCGGCTGCCAAGTCATTCCTGAGGAGTACAGCCGTATCAAGATGGAAAATTTACTATTACTATTGCTTTCATTCCTAACCTATAACTGTTACTAAATACTCTCTATTTTTCATTTCCAAATGTCCAATAATATATTTGTTGCACCTTTTGTTAATATATTTGACACCACTTTAACTTTACTGTGAAGCAATAAGCAGTTGTCGGCTATACTTGTATATGCGTATATAATAATCACTGCTCATTGGTTAATAATAAACCCATAGTCATTGACATTAGATAATTTCTAACTGGTAACCGACACACACCGTCTGTTTATTTCCTAACGGGGCACATTTGGGACAATAGAAGGTCTCATCAACCTAGATTCCCCCCCCCCCCCCACACACACACACACACACACACACACACACACACACACACACACACACACACACACACACACACACACACACACACACACACACACACACACACACACACACACACACAGAGGCTTAGACACACACAGCAATCTCCCAACTTGAGACGTGCCAACTGAAAAAAAAAAATGATTAGACTATCACGGTCGCCTATCTGTTATCTGCTCTCGCTCTCTCTCTCCCCCTCCCTCACTCTATATCTATCTCGATATCCCTCCCTCCCTCCCTCCCTCTCTTTCGTCCGCAGCCTGCGGTGGCGTACGTATTGTGTGTGTGTCTTGTTGACGGTGGATTAGTCTCCACAACATTCCTATTATCTATTATTGAAATGACCTGATTTCCTGTTCGGAGCTCTGATTGTGTCCCGCAGGCCCCAACGCTAGACCACAATGGTGGCAGTTTGTTTTCCTCTTCTAGTTTTCCTCACGTTATTTACGACGGTACAAACATGTCGGTCGAGGTTGTGAGTGGACAACCTTCGGCTTTACACAACCATGGCTTCTTTTCAATACCGTCGGGCCCTCCTTTCAAAACCCAACTCCCATGAGTCTCTGCTGGGACACCGCCACTCTCCCCCCTTTCCCACTCTTCCCCCTTCCACACTCCCTCCTTCCACACTGCCTCCTTCCCTTTCTGTTGACTTCAGTACGGTGTGGAAGCAGCGTTTTACCTCCACTCCGGTGAGGTGCAGCACCACCTCCACCGCGCCCTGGGGCTAGCCATTTAGCGCTGTGCTAGGCCCACAAAGGAGCCAGGGTCAGCAGGGGGGATTATACTGTACAGGATGTAGTCGACGCTAAACAGCATGTTGAAGACTTTCTGTCTTTGGAGGGAGTGAGAGAGAGAATGAGAGAGGGGGAGAATGACCTAGTAAAGAGAGAAGGGGAGGGAGAGAGTAATAGGAAAGATAGGAGAGGGATAGATAGGGAAAGAGAGAGAGAGAGACAACAAGGAAAAACAGTAGAAAAAAAGATGACGTCCCTAGACGTGCTCCTCCCGTCTAGGGAGAAGGAGATCTCCTTGTAATAAAACCAACAGGAAAACAACAACCATGCCTCTGGGGCAGCAACCCCACCAGACAGGGTTTCTGTGTGTCTGTGTTCACACCGTTTATTTACTCCTTTGTTTTACGCCGGATCACAATCCACAGCCACATCCCCCGTCCACACAAGAAGAAGACATTTTTGGGTCACGTTCAAGACGAGATCCGCCAAGTGTTTGGAATGTATTTGATTTATTTCAAGCCAGACGGTTAACCAGACGCGGGCCCTGGCGTTGCCGGGCCCCTGCCAGACTGGAGGCCGGGCTGTTTTCCATCCTGAAGCTGGATGTGGGCTAGAGCTCCCAGGACCAGCTCGTGTGTGTGTGTGTGTGTGTGTGTGTGTGTGTGTGTGTGTGTGTGTGTGTGTGTGTGTGTGTGTGTGTGTGTGTGTGTGTGTGTGTGTGTGTGTGTGTGTGTGTGTGTGTGTGTGTGTGTGTGTGTGTGTGTGTGTGTGTGTGTGTGTGAGAGAGAAGCACAGTCCAACTCTACAGAGAGCTTCTTTGGAAGTCCTACCTGCTTTAGTTTCCACTTGCTTTCTTGCATCCAACTCTTTCGCTCTCTCTCCATCTCTCTCTGTCCAACTCTCTCCATCTCTCTCTCCAACTCCTCCTCGCCCCATAATCTCTCACTCCAGCTCTAACTCTGTCCCCTCTCACTTTCCCTCTCTCTCCATCTCTTTTATCTCACTCTTTCCTTCTCCATCTCTTTTACTCCTTTTACCCCCTCTCTTTCCCTCTCCTCTCTCACTTTTACTCTCCATCCTCCTTATCCCTCGCCCCAGCAGCTGTCCTCCTCCTCCTCCTGTGTGTTTGTGTGTGTGTGTGTGTGTGTGTGTGTGTGTGTGTGTGGTTATTCATCTCGAGGTCGCTGGCTGTCCTCACAAGGAAAGCGTCTGAACGCCACCTCCTTAGACTGAGACTATAAATGGCTTCCATTGTAGGCTAACGGGCAGCTCTGGTGGAGCAGTTGTTAGTTAGCTTAGCTTGGTAAATTAGCTCAATCAATTAGCTTAGCTTAGTAACTTTACTGGCACGCTAAAGGCAGGAATCACATCTAAAAAGTCATTTAAAGGACAATAAATAAAAGACCTGTCCTTTCCTAAGCACTTTTCCTTGACCTAGATGGGAAATGTGATGAGGTTCAAGGAAAGATGTGAAGGAGAATTCTTAAGGACAACCACTGTGTGGTTGTTCTGAAGATGGACTACTAAAATCGCATCTTGGATACATCGCCCTGTGTGTTGTCACCCTGTTGTTTCATGCAGGCTGTATAAACGTGGATAACCAATGAAAAATGACTATTACCAAGGTTGAATGTGAAATAAAAAAAGGAACCAGTCACAAAAGTGAAACAAAATGGTTGTCACATTGAGAATGGTTGCTCAGGCTCACCCTCCTGTTCACTCATATTTATCGACATGAATCCCAATTAGTATGATTGTATGAAAATGTTGTCATGTTGATCGTTTGTTTTCGTTAACGGCTGTTTTTGTGATTAGTGTCATGTTGTTGAGCGGAGGGCAGAGGGTTGCTAGTTAGCTCGCTGTTGCAAACAGGGTTGTCATGTTGTGTATTATGGGCTGGCTTCCTGCCAGCAATGCCAACGGGTTCAACAGGATGTGAGAAACCCCGTTGGTAACATGTCTTCCTGCTCCACCCGTTTGCGTTCTTCCTGTGCAGACAAAATGTGATGCTGGCACTGTGTGTGTGTGTGTGTGTGTGTGTGTGTGTGTGTGTGTGTGTGTGTGTGTGTGTGTGTGTGTGTGTGTGTGTGTGTGTGTGTGTGTGTGTGTGTGTGTGTGTGTGTGTGTGTGTGTGTGTGTGTGTGTGTGAGCGAGCATCTGTGTGTTTTCAAGCTTGAATGGGTATTCAAGTGATTGTGAGATTGTATATCCTGTTTGTATATGTGTTTGTTAGTGTGATTGCTTGTGCATGTTTCGGTATATACTGTATATATTTATCTATGCATGTCTGTGTTTATGTATAGGTTTGTGTTACTGTGGGTGTGACTGTGTGTGTGTGTCTGTTTATGTCTGTGTGACTGTGTGTGTGTGTGTGCGTGTGTTCATGTCTGGGTGACAATATGTGCGTGTGTTTGTGTGTGTGTGTTCATGTCTATGTGACGATGTGTGCGTGTGTGTGTGTGTGTGTGTGTGTGTCTCTTTGAACTCTCCTGTACAGACACTGAGGGAATCCCTCTGGCTTCCTCAGACAGCTTCCACCCAGAGGATTAGGCTCTGCTCCCTTATCACTGTCAACACACACCGGCTTAACAACACACACTCTCTAATGTTCTCCGACGCATTCCCTTACACACTCCCCAAGAGCCTGACTTTTACGCACAATTTGACCCAGTTCAGGTTTTAAATGCAGTTTTTTTAACTTAATGTTTCCGGTACAGTACGTCTGTTCTCCTTCCTCCTTCGTGACGTTAACGTGACATTAGCATGTTAGCACCTGGGTGCTCTTCGGCGGATCCGGTAGCCAAGGTTACGTGTGTGTGTGTGTGTCTGGGAGCTGTGGAGGAGGATGTTGTGTGTTTCCGTGGCGACCCCCCCCCCCCCCCACACACACACACACACACACACACACTCTTGCCTCCAGGCGCTGTGTTTAGGAAACACTTTGAGCCGCTTGCTGTTGACGGATTGTTTCAAGGAAACGCTGAACTCGGCTCACCGCTGAACTGAGCCTGGTCTTTCTGTTGTTGATGGGCCACCAGGGGGGCGTGGCCAGGATACCACCCACTTCCTGGTCTAATTCTGTGTCACCCCCTCCCCGACCCAAAATGTTTAGACGACCACTAAAATAAACACTGTATGAAGGATGATTCACCTCTGCTGCAGTATTTGTTTTGTGTTACATTAAGAGTAAATTAAAGTCGCTACAAAATGTAACAAGGGGGCAGGATAGTGGTTAGGGGGGTTGAATCCTAGCCGAAGGGTTCTGGGTTCGATTCTCAATCTCTGCAGCCGAACTTGCAGGCATCCATGAGCTAGATGCCCTACATGCATCCTCCTTAATGACATACATCTTATAATTGCAGGTCGTTTGGATTTAAGCGTCTGCAAAACAGACTGCATAACAAATAGTAACAATAGCAACAAGCTAATCTTTGCATTATAAGCCTAAGAAAACACAATTCGAGATCAGTTTGACAATTGCTAATAAGCGCTAGTAAACAGCGCTAATTAGCGCAGTAGCGTGCTAACCGCTAATGGAATCGACTCCAGCAGGTACAACGAACCCCCTCAGTGACCGGCCTGCATCCCTCGTTAAAACCCCACGCCGCCCTGGCGCGGCTATCGCGCCTCGTTCTCCACAACGGGCTCTTATTGTTGCGGAACAAAGGCCAAAGGTGTTGTTTTCAGCCCTGCCTTTGTCACCGCGGAGAGAGAGGCCCATAGAACCGGAGCTAAGAAGCTGCGTTCCCACGTACTAGGCTTTCCTCCCGGGGGGGTTGGAGGGTGCAGCCCCCTGGGGTACAGGACTCACCTTTTAGAAAGGGTGTATGAAGAGGAACTATGTAAAGGGGTTGGGGTGAAGATGTATGGGTGGTTTCTCCGTGGTGGAAATGTTGTGGTTGTTGTAAAAGGGCTCTTGGTGAGATTTGGATTTGTTTTCGGGATAATGTCAAACCGTAAAACATTTGTTGATGTGTATTCGTGTCTTTACAAGAAACATGTGTTCCAACTGAATTATTGGTGATGACAATAATTTCAGAAATGACATGGTGGACACGTGATTTCAGTCTTTGGTGAATGATTGAGTAATGTTTTCTTTTGTTGGTTTAATGTTGGTTAACATACCTCTCTTTTGTATATTTTACTCCCTCATAATGACATTATTCTTCTGTATGAACTAGATTAAATGGTGCGAAAACACTAAATGTTGTTCTAAAGAGCGTGTTTATCGGCAAACACAGTTTGTGCTCAGAACACGGAGGATCTGGTCACAGTAACGCAAACCAATAGACACGCTGGCGAGAGATTAAAGTTAAACATTGTCAAAACAACGCGGGAGACGACCTCAGAACTCCCCAGTAAACCAAGGCCAGGAATCTGTCAGAATAAGCTTTTTCCTCTTCGTTTTGTTCACAGAATGTTTGCAATTGGATGCAGCCGGCTCTCACTCTCTCTCTCACTCTCACTCACTCACTCACTCACTCACTCACTCACTCACTCACTCACTCACACACACACACACACACACACACACACACACACACACACATGCACAAACACATGGGCACACATTTAAATACACACTATTAGATCTACACACACACACACACACACACACACACACACACACACACACACACACACACACACACACACACACACACACACACACACACACACACACACACACACACACACCCGGGCCCATAGCAACTCATTAGTGTGTGTGTATGTACCAGTCAGCCCAGTGGCAGCTCAGCCACGAGGCTTCCTGCGCCACACTGAGAACCACACACCAGACCTGGTCTCCTCTGCTGAGCTCCCCAGATGGTGACCCATGGTGGTCCCTAAACAATCCCCCCCCCCCCCCCCCCCCCCCCCCCCCCCCCAACCCCAGATAGGGGGTGTCGGTGTGGGGTCTTGTGGTGTTGGCTATCTCGGATATTGACTCGGGGAAACTCGTACTCATAATGTTTTGCTTTCATTTGATTGTCTTAAGTTGAGCCGCAATTCGTCTTCCTTTAGATCGATGTGTTTTATCGTCGTTATTTCTACCGAGGTGCTATTCTTTTATCGCTCAGAACACACTCCCCCCGTAACGAATGGATCGTTTTACTGCTGTTGTTGGAGAATCGCTCGTGCTTTCATTCATTTAACATCCGGGCCGACCGCGGGATATAAAAGCTCCTTCCAACTGGGCTATAGTTGACGCTGCGGTCTCACTGGACGCAGAGCGCTTTTATTTTGGAAGGAACGGTTCAGTGGGAAGTCCGTTGATGAGGGAACCAACTAATGGAAAAAACACCTGTTGACCTGCGAGCTAGCTAGCGTGAACTAAGCTGAACCGAAGCTATGCATATATACCTTTCTGTTTTCTGTTTTTAGTTTTACTATCAGTTTAAAGATGAATTATGAATATCAGTTTTTTTTATACATAGTACATAATTACTGTATACTTTTGTCATGGTTTACATGTTTTTATGGTCTTTGTTTCTTAATGGACAGGGAAGCAAGATTTGAAAGAAAGAGGAAACTACATGCATGGGAATTGAACGTGTGGTCAAATGCTTTCAAGCTGCCGTCTGTCACGAAGTAACAGAAAGGAACAGAATGTTTGGCTGTACGAGTGCATGTGGAATTTAAAATTTCTTAAAAGTTATAACTTATAAGTTAAAATATTTAGTTTTAGGAAAGAAAATACTTTCTCAATGTAGTTAATTTTTGTCATTTGATCGACACAATTTGAGCAGAAGTGAGCGTTAACCTAATTGAGATGTGAATCATGAATTGATGAATGCTCTTTTTGAATTATTATGACTCATTGAAATAAAATCGTAGCAATTATGAATGCTTGTTGTTCAGAGATCATTGCACCATAAAAAAAATCGAAGAGTGCAATTGAGAATCATTGAATGGCTTCAGTTTTGGGTCAATTACGGTAATCAGAGAAGGTATTGATGGCTACAAGACCCAACCTGCTCCCTGGATCCATGTCCCAGTGAAGATCCATGCACCCACGCACTCATGCATGCACACACATGCAACCTGACACTGAGCTACTTAAAACACACAGGAGATAAGGTGTCAGCCACCTCGTTAGTCTTTATACTTTCTCACACACACACACACACACACACACACACACACACACACACACACACACACACACACACACACACACACACACACACACACACACACACACACACACACACACACACACAGACACACACACACACACAGACTCACTCACACGCAGACACACACAGACTCACTCACACGCAGACACACACACACACACACAGACTCACTCACACGCACACAGACGCACACACACAGGAGGGACACATGCCACATTTTGGCCAGGTGACCTTGTGACCCCCGCAGTTGTCGTGGAGACTGGTGGAAGAAGTATGCGCGGTGTGAGGACGGTTGTCACATGAAGACCTGTGTGTCTGTGTGTTGATGTATTTATGTGCATTGGTATATGTTTTTGCAAATGTGTGTGTTTGTTCATCTGTGTGTGTAAACATTTGTGCTATGTCTGTGTGTGTGTGTGCGGGCGTGTATGTCTTTGAGTGTGTGTGTGTGTGTGTGTGTGTGTCAGTCTGGTCTTCACACAACGTGTTCATTTCATGAGGCATTAGGGCCTGAGAATCACATTATGGTGGTAAAATGGCCGTTCTCACGAGCCATGGGAAGCATCCAGACCATAATAAACGAGAGTGTGTCAGTGGTTTTGTTTTCCCCCGGCGACGTCATATTATGCGTGTGATTCTGACATTTAATCCGACCCGAAAGAACATTGTTCCACAAATGCTGTCTTTTGTAATGCAACGCACAAAATGAACATGAGCTGTGTGTGTGTGTGTGTGTGTGTGTGTGTGTGTGTGTGTGTGTGTGTGTGTGTGTGTGTGTGTGTGTGTGTGTGTGTGTGTGTGTGTGTGTGTGTGTGTGTGTGTGTGTGTGTGTGTGTGTGTGTGTGTGTGTGTAAAACATACACATACGCATGTATTTATGAACGAAGGGCGTTTTAGCGTGTTGCGTGCTTAGCATGAGTGGATGAATGGCGTCAGGGAACGCTTGGTGCATTCTGTAAATGTTTTTGAGGCACAAAGTTTTACGTTAAACGTTGAAGAGGGAATTTTCTGTGAAAGTGACACGTGCCTGTTGAATCCTGACTCACCCGGCCTGCAGGACGAAGACCCAACCTTTCTTTCTTTCTTTCTTTCTTTCTTTCTTTCTTTCTTTCTTTCTTTCTTTCTTTCTTTCTTTCTTTCTTTCTTTCTTTCTTTCTTTCTTTCTCTCTTTCTCTCTTTCTCTCTTTCTCTCTTTCTCTCTTTCTCTCTTTCTCTCTCTCTCTCTCTCTCTCTCTCTCTCTCTCTCTCATGTAAATAAAATGGACTAAAATACAATATAATGTAAATGTGTATATAAAGGGAAAATGTAAGGCTATAATATGTAAATGGTTGGGATAGGGTTGAGTCAAGGTCATAGAATGACTCACCTCTCTTGCTCTTTGTGTGTGTGTGTGTGTGTGTCTCGGACTCTCTCTCTTTCTCTCTGAGACCCTTGTCTACAGACAGACCTCTAACAGAAAGAGAAAAACATAGTCCTCTGATCTGCTGCTGTGGGGGGATATATCAAAGCCAACCTGGCATCCCGGCACTGGGGGAAAGAAACAAGCGTTTATTTGGGAACTTTGTGTGTCAAGACTGCTGGACACGAACGTGACGACACGTGATGTTGCTACAGCCAGCGTTGCTATGGAAACCTGTTGCCTAATCAAGGTACACTAACCACTGCAAACCCCACCCCCCCCCCCCCCCCCCCCCGCCCACCACCTCCTCTTGATCTGTATACATAGTACGAGTGCGTGATGTGTAGCTTTATCATGTGCGTGTTTTCGATTTGAACTATTCCCTGTTCCGCGCAGTAATGACTTGTTCTGTTCATTGTGTTCCAGTTGATTCAGTGATGTTGAACCATCATCTGTTTCAAACACAAACGTATTGTCTCCGACAAGATAACCGGGATGTTGAGCCACCGACGTGTGTGAGAATGATGTTGTTGCTATGGTAACAACACAAAAAATGTCTACCTTACTGTCTCCTTTGTAGCCTTACCCAATGAACTTCACTAAACTAAACTTAACCATCCTTAACCAATGCCTCATCTTAACCATCCGTAACCTGATATCTAAGCTCAACCATCTCTAACCTAATACCTAAACTTAACCAACCTTAACCTAATATTTAAGCTCAACTATCTTTAACCTAATACCTTAACTTAACCATCCTTTACCTAATAACTTAACCATGTTTAACCTAATACCTTAACTTAACCATATTTAACCTTAACTTAACCATCCTTAACGTAATACCTTAACTTAACCATGTTTAACCTAATACCTTAACTTAACCATATTTAACCTATTACCTTAACTTAACCATCCTTAACCTAATACCTCAACATAACCATTCTGAACCTAATACCATCAATGTTAACGTGACAGAGACCCGGTTGGGAAATTGGCATTAGCAATGTTAATGTGACATAGACCGGATGGGAAATTAGTTAGCATTAATCTTACAGAGACAGGATGGGAAATTGGCTAGCAGTAATAGTAACATGACGGAGACCGGATGGTTAAATGAGCTAGCAGCAATTCTTTCTAACATGAGAGGTGTGGGAGAATTATATAAATAACCTGGGGGTGAGGAAACGGAGAGACGAATCGTGTTACGAGCACTTAGTGACTTTTCTCTCTGATGAATTCCTAAGAACTCCTAGAGGTGTAGAGACTTACTGGAACAGAGCGAGAGAGAGTCTGTTGGGGGCAGAAAGAGAGAGAGAGACAGAATGACAGGGAGAGAAACTGAGGGGTGGAAGATGAGAAAACAAGAGGGGGGACATGGAAACAAAGGGAGATAGAGAGAGGCAGACAGACAGAGAAGGCGGGAGACAAAGAGAGAAATAAGGTAGAGATGGAGGGTGGAAGAAAAAGATAGAGATGGACAAGGGGAAGGGATAGAGATACAGGGAGAAGGAGAGACAGAGAGACAGAGAAACAAAGACAGGCAGAGGGTCAACGTGAGGAAGAGAGACCGACAGAAAGAAAGAAGACAAAGAGAAATGGAGCGAGAGGAAGCTGTAACCTGAATGCTTGTGTCTCAGCGGTGCGTCTTTCTGGACTTTGTAAATAAAGGTTGTTGACCATCAGTACCACCCACTGGCTGGTGTCATCACATCAACTGCTAAGAAGGGATTTTCCACAGCCCTGGGTGGGTGGGTGGGTGTGTGTGTGTGTGTTAAGCTTGTGAATTTGGTGTGTGTATAGTTTTGTGTGTGGTGTGCGTGCGTGTGTGTGTATTAGTGTCTGTCAATGTGTTTTGGTGTGGTGTGTGTGTTTGGCTTGTGAGTTGGGTTTGTGTGTGTAGGTCTGTGTGTGATTGTATATATGTTGGTGTGTGTGTTAGCATCTGTCAATGTGTTTCAGTGTAGTGAGTGTGTGTGGTGGTGTATATAAGTGTCTGATGTGTGTTTGTGTGTTGGTGTCTGTCAATGGGTTTCATTGTGGTTTCCTTGTGATTGCATGTGTGTGTGTATTAAGATGTGTATTTGTTTGAGTATCCGTGTGTGTGTGTGTGTATTTAGGTGTGTGTTTGAGTGCGTGCGTGTGCGTATGCATCTGCGTGTGTATTTAGATGTGTATTTGTTTGAGTATCTGTGTGTGTGTATTTAGGTGTGTGTTTGAGTGCGTGCGTGTGCATCTTTGTGTGTATTTAGATGTGTGCGTGAGTGCACGTGTGTGTGTATGCCTGTGTGTTTATATCCGTGTGCGTGAGAGGGTGTTAATACCATTAAGACTGTAAAACTAAAACTCATCTGAAGAGTGGACCTCTTGTGCGGAGGATTCATGAGACCTCTGGGACCGGCTCCAGGATCAGCTGGATCGGGACCAGGGAGGGGGTGGAGGAAGGGCTCACTACTAGGGCCCCTAGAGACCACGTCTGGGGTCCCAGAGACTGTCTGGGGCCGCCACCTGAAAAAGCAACTCTCAGCCGGCCTGTCTAAACACACACTCAGGTCTGTCACTGTCATAGACACTGTCGCCGGACAGTTAGAGAAAACAGACCTGGACAGATAGATAAAGAGATATATACTCTCTAGGGAGAAATTAAGGTAGTTTAACTTGGTAATGATACGACTATTTGCTCATTTAGCAGATGTTTTTCACCCAAAGTGATTTACAGTGGATTCAGATATCTGTCATTAAGGAGCAGGAAGGGGTTAGGGGTCTTCTTGCTCAAGGGTGTCTACAGGTAGACTGTGGACATTAGGGGCTCGAACCCAGAACCTTTCAGATGGGAGTCCAGCACCCTAACCAACTACACTTTCCTGCACCCCTAGTAAACGTGGCGATAGAGTGGAAATGATGGGTGCAGCTGTTCCTGCCTAGGAATAGAGTTGTACGCACACCCAACCAGCCAGCTTTCGGTGACACCATCCCACAGGGTCCAATCATTCAAACCAAGAGTATACTTTGGGCTATCCGCGCTATGTCACAGCCATCCTCCTCACTTAGTGTGTGTGTGTGTGTGTGTGTGTGTGTGTGTGTGTGTGTGTGTGTGTGTGTGTGTGTGTGTGTGTGTGTGTGTGTGTGTGTGTGTGTGTGTGTGTGTGTGTGTGTGTGTGTGTGCGTGTGTGTGCGCGTGTGTGTGCGCGTGTGTGTGTGTGTGAGTTGCGCAGAGCGAGGTCGTTCCAGTAAGCCGGTCATTATGTCCTCATCAGTTTTCCCGAGCCCCCAAAAAAGCCAAAGGTCCTGGAGAAGTATTTAACCCTGGGATTGATGTGTACAGCAGGCTTTGACGCTGTGGCATTTGGGTTCAGAGGTCGCGGTGGAGCAGGGTTTGGTTCAGGGCGGAGGTTCCCAACCTTTTATAGCCCATGACCCCATGTTCAGGTCGGACAATTCCTGCCACGGCAACTTCTTACATCGTGGTGCTTCTGCTTTTAACCCCGTCGATATCTGCCCGTCATATCAATGTCCCGGTGAGCGTGCGCGCATCTACGTGATAAGCCTGTCCTTGGACCTTTTATGAGACCGTCGCAAGCTTTTTTCAGTGCATCATCAAATAACTGTAGCTTACAACTCAGCAGCCTGCTGGAACTCAGTGGTGGGACGCCTCCGTGTGAAGTCTGATGTCACTCTCCACATGCCCGTGAAAACCAAACAGAAAAGGGAAAAAAACGACCGCTTTTTTAACCAACTGCATTTTAAATGGAGATTCAGCCCAAGGTTTACTTTGACAAAGTTGAGCTAATTACCAGTTAATTAGCTTTTTATCTTTTTTCTTTTTTTTTATCTTTATGCAAACAAATTCTGATTGGGCACAGATGGAGAGAAATGGAGATAGAGAAAGAGAGATAGTTAAAGAGAGGGATAGCAATTGAAAGAGAGAGATGGAAAGAGCTGGACTACAGCGAGAGTGTGGAAGAGAGACCGAGCGAAATAAACATCATTTGAAAAAACGAAGATGGATCGGTTTTGGATGGATCCCTCAGAACGCTGAAAGAAACTTCTTCCAAATGTTAATCACCTCACACATTTGCATTTTAAATGAAACGTAATCTCACAAAACAGATTGCAATCACTTTCTCTGGCGTCCTGAAGCCGTCGTGAATAATTCATCTCCCTCTCCGTAATGACATGTAAACGAGCGAGAGAAAAAGGGATGGGAGGGAAACGTGAGCGAGGGAGCTTCATCTTGCAGCTTGCGCTGAGGATTTGGCGGTGGAGAGAAGTCGGCAGAAACCCATTCCTCTGCCGTGCACAGCAGACTCGCACAACATTCCCACTTATTTCAAAACCAGTGGCGGTTCCATTCTAACGAATATCCATGCTAACGTAATTACAGCCCCTACGAATTGTGCGGTAACTCGTGACGCCAAGTATTTGGTGAAGTAACGTGACAAACAAACAAGCAGATGAAAAACAGGTGTGTTTGGTTTGGGAGCTGGGTTGACCGGGAAGGTCTTTACATGTGGTCGCTGCTTCTTTGACTCGGTTGAGCCGATGCTAAACCAACCAGGAGCCACTTCAAAACACGCTTCTCAGGATTGGATGGACTGTTGTGTGTGTGTTTGTGTGTGCGCGTCCTCCTCCTTCACACACACACATGCACACGCACACACACACACACACACACGTAAACACAAACAGTTTTCTCTCTTGCTGTTTATCTTCTCACAATTTTTTGAACATGACATTTGAAAACAACATACAAAGTATAAACATATATATGCAACATATAATGCCAGACAGTCAGAGTTGTACTGATTTCATGGTCCATTCCACACAGTGACGCACTATATCTATGTACACACACACACACACACACACACACACACACACACACACACACACACACACACACACACACACACACACACACACACACACACACACACACACACTAGATTCAAAACAGGAACCAATAACCTAATGCATATTGATCCACTGTGACACAAATAGGATCAAATTAAAACCTTGGGGGGGGACTAACTCTCATTGCCTGGCAACCTACTATTCAGCACCCAATAAACACACAGCTGTGTCGCGTGCACGCTGTCGTGCACCAGCCCCGCCCTCATTTGCTTCTGAACCGCACAGCGACCGGACTGACCTGGTCTGTGTTTAGTAAGCTCAAGTCAACTTTATTAGTATACTCCTTCACACAGTTACAGTCTCCAAGGGCGTCCCAACACAGCCCCCACATTATACGACACCCCCAAACCCAAAGCCCTCTAAAGGACAAAGGGAACAACCCCAAAACCCGGAGGTGAAGAAACCTTGAGACGGAGCACAGAAGAGCGATCCCTCCTCCTTCTGGCGTCTGTTTATCCAATCAGAGGGCTGCCTTGATGGAATGGTGGTCAAATAATTCAGGAATTCAGGAGGGTCACTGATGAGGAGGAGGTTCCTGGCTTGACAGACAGATGGCTGCTCCAATAGGGGGGGGGTTCTTTCACTGAAGAACCTGAGGTTTTAATAGGATGGGGAACCTGTTATGGGATGTCTGGAAGACTGAGGGTTGTGGGATTAAACCTATGGGAGCTAAGAGCTACGAGGGCAGGCTAGATGTGCGGACGCTCAAGCGGGTAGGTTCTGGGTTTGAAATCCCAAGCTCCATAGTCTAGCTTGTAGGCAAGGATGCTCTGACCCTCAACCTGCTCCTTAACGACATGTATCTCCATTCACGGAGAGTGACTTTGGAAAAAGCGTTTGCCTAATGACTGCAAGGCTACCGTGAAACGGCGAAACACCCGAAAGCAAACCCGAGATCAACGTACCTCTTGTCTTCTTCTGAAGTGAGAGGGAAGGATGGATGCTCAAAATGGAGGCTGATGGACCAGGAGACGGGTTCAGCACGAGCCGGCTCTCTAGAGGTTCTTCTAGCGGTGTGGCACCGACCTCGGCGTGGCTCTGTGACCAGTACCAGGCATGGTGGAGCGATCATACGGTACATCTGGACCTGACTCATACGCAGATGGATCCTTGTGGTAGCTGGCTGGGGGCCTCTCAATGGGGCCTCAACTGTTGAGGGCCCACTGCCAATCGGCCCTTGGTTTATGGATTCACTGCTGTAGAAAATATGATGGAAGATATTTCATAGCTTAGAAAAGAAAAGTGGCTATCTGGGAAGTCGTGCATGCAGTGTTCTGCACGCAGCTCAGTGGAAAATGCGAATATTTTAAAACGCATTTGGATTACTACTGTTTATCCTTGGTTTTTTCTCCCAAAAATATTATCCCGCTTTTCAGGTCACTGATTCATGGATCTGACGAGAGAGCAAAATATTCAGCGTTGAATCAGCACAGACGTTCTCCGTCTAATTAGGACCATCTGTTGACCGTCCGACCGTGTGACATAATCTATATGTGTGACATCATCTCTATTCTTGGCGGTTTGGCGTGCGCAATGCTAATGACTCCCCGTAAACATTATGTTACTGTCTGGTAATAATGGAGCCTCATTCCAACTACTCTCCACGTTTTCATGGCTCCAGAGCCACGTATAAACAATATTATGTAATGCGTGTTTACCCTAGATAGTTGTCTTTTCAAACTAAACTTCTCAGTGTTCAGTTTGTTTTGATTTTGTTGAGTTTAGCTTAGCTTAGTCTCTGTGAACTGAGTTTATCTTAGTTGAGGCCAGTCTAGTTTGACGTGACATTATGTCTATTTTTCAACAGCTGTGTGCAATAAACAAAGAAGCTATGGAAACATCTCACTCAAATGACGAAATAAACAAAAACAAAAATGAAGAAACCTAAGCATTAATAAAAGATCAGTTATCACTGATTATACCCTTAAGCTTAATAATTATGACTACTTAATTATTACAATCAAAAGAATGCCTTGGAGCCTCGATGACCTAGGTTGTTTACCATGGTTACCATGGTGTCAGGCAGTGCCATCCGAGAGGGGATGGTGATGCCCTGTAATTGTGTGTGTGTGTGTGTGTGTGTGTGTGTGTGTGTGTGTGTGTGTGTGTGTGTGTGTGTGTGTGTGTGTGTGTGTGTGTGTGTGTGTGTGTGTGTGTGTGCAGTTTAATGGGCAGCTGGCAGACTCTGGGCCTCAGCTGTGTGCCTATGGTGATGATGTCATCGTGCTGGGCGCACCACACTGGGCACGCTCAAAAACCTGAGGAACAATAGTGTTTACCGCCTTGCTCTCTCTCTCTTTCTCTTTCTTTTCTCTTTTCTCTCTCTCTGGTTCTGCCTCTCTCTCTGGCTCTTTCTTTCTTTCTTTCTCTCTTTCTCTCTCTCTCTCTCTCTCTCTCTCTCTCTCTCTCTCTCTCTCTCTCTCTCTCTCTCTCTCTCTCTCTCTCTCTCTCTCTCTCTCTCTCTCTGGTCTGGACAGGTAGCAGACATCACTGTGACTGCACTAATACATATTTGAGATAAATCCTAAATGAGGGGCCATCTCCATGCTGAAGGGCAGCTGTTCCTGTGATTTGAAAGTATTAGGGCCTTTTAGGTGTTACCTCTCTGGTATTATGTAACTAGTGTGTTCATGGACTCCTTATGCAGTGGTTAAAATGGTGGATAGCTGTTATTTACAGCACTGTCCTCCTCAATGTCCTCAGATGACCTGGTGTCTTCGCTTTCTTTAGCATAAAAAGGGGTTTCTGCTTAAGTATTAAGATTGGTAGGTGGATATATAGGATAGGAATGCATACTTGGGTGAAAGGGTGTATATTTTAGGTAGTCAATTGACAAAATCAGTGGCAAATTCAATGGGTACCCAAGGCTGAGATGAAAGGGTGAAACAAAAGAAAACAGTATTATTATTTCCGCCCAATGCACTGAAGCGCGATCCGCCTCGACCTACCTTCTGTACCTCTTCAACAAGTCTTGGATTCCCCTGAATAATAAATAGAGGGGGAGAACCGGGCCGCTCACTTCCTGTGTGTCTTCAGAGAGCTTCCTTTGTCCCCAACAGGTGTTTGCCTCACCTGAAATTAAAACCTGCATCTGGTCGTGTTTGTTTTCGTTTTCTTTTATGCGGCCGGGCGTGAAACGAAACGAAAGTGGATCTCGGAGCCGTGATGATGAAGCCGATGCCGTGTTGAATCATGTTACGTGCCACGGCGTTTTCACGTTAAACCTTCTGCGGCTATTCCCCAAAGGATTCACATGCTGCGTCTGGACAGGAGACGTGTGGTGCTGAAAGGGCGGAGGTCTTCTTAAAATGCCGGGCAGAAGTAGAGCTTTGCAAGCCAAGGCAAGTTCACGCAGAGGCAGGATTCAATGAGGTTATCAAATGGAGCTCACGAGTTTACAATCTGAGCAGGGTTACAGAATCCGAATGCGGTGAGAACGTACGTGTTTGTAAAAGTAATCAAAAGTCGTAGAAGTAGCCGTGGTGGTGGTAGTAGTGGGACTAGTTGTACAGTAGTAGTAGAGTTAGAGTAAATGGCAAACCGTACAGGTTAGGAACGTGCTCGTGCAGCACTTTAATTTCTCTGCACTTTCTCCTCTTTTCGATTGCATTCATTGTCCTGAGCTTCACTTTGGAAAGTCGCCTATGATAAACGTGTCTGCTAAACAACTGACTGTAATTGTAATGTAAATGTAGTCCACGTCACTCTTCCAGCCCTGTGCTTGGTGTCACTGGGTTCATAAAGGGGTGGGGTGGGGTGGGGTGGGGGTGGGGGGGGGGGGGGGGGGGGGGGGGGGGGGGGGGGCTAGCCTATGAGGGTAAAACACTCTTCATTGTTCTTGGGGCTGATAGTGGCTGTGGCTGTGTGTACACGCCTGAGGATGCGGGAACAGAGATTTAGAAGATGAATAGAGGACTACATTCAAAAGAGACATTGAGAAAGGTCTAGGGTTAGCGGCCTCACACACACAAGAGATGTGTGTGTGTGTGTGTGTGTGTGTGTGTGTGTGTGTGTGTGTGTGTGTGTGTGTGTGTGTGTGTGTGTGTGTGTGTGTGTGTGTGTGTGTGTGTGTGAGAATGACATCAGTCATTCACATTGTTTTTGACTTATTGTTGGGCTTTAATGTGCGGCAAATATAAATATTTGTGGTCTTGGATTAGCGGTGTGTCTGGCTTGACGCCCGTTCTAGGTCAATCACAAACCCACTCAGGGGCAAACCCCCCCCCCCCCCCCCCACCCCTGTAAGTCAACACTGGAGACAGGAAGTTGAGTGTGAAGGAGGGACAATGGTTTATTGTTGTAAGTAGAGATAATCGGAACAACTCCCCCGAAATAAAAAACGACCCAAATGCATGAATTGAATGTGTCACCGTTCCCAACGTGACCCCCCGACCATAATGGAGGAGTACCCTTACTATTTAGTCGTCTAACTAGTAGGCCATCCGAAGCGACCTCCGTTGATATCAGATACGGGTCATTCATGAAAAGGGTAGGGGTTAGGGCATCTTGCTCAGGGATGCCTGCAGGTTAGGCTGAGGATGTTGGGAAGCAAACCCGGTACATTTCTGTTGAAAGTCCAGCACCCTAGCCGCTACACTGAGTGTTAGTGATTGTGTTCATATTTGCATTCTTACGTTATGGTTTGGTGACAAAACAAACTGAAAACAACGGACTAACTAAAATGGAGAAAGGCCACTTGCAAGCGTACAAACCTTAAATACATAGAATAGCTCTTCGCTGCATAGCTCATCCCGATCAGCTTTCTCTGCACGTTGTTCGGTTGAATCGTCTCCGCTGATAACGCCACATTCTTCGGCAGGTATGTGGATGGCTGCTGCAGAGCAATTCTGCCCTTTTATCTGCGTCTTCTCGCTGCTTCCTGAAGCCTGGCTCTTGAGTAAACACCCCCGGACTCTTCTGTCTGAGAGCAGGCTGATTCGAGAGGTTTCCCGGCCCTCGGAGGAGATGGGTAATCAGGGGAGGTCGTAAATGTCTCCAGGCTGAGGGTTGAGCCTGGTGGAGAGGGGACAGATGAGGGGACAGACACAAGACTACTGATTTCTGACGTCTTTTGTGTACTTCTCACCTTGACGTTGGATTCTCTAACTTCACTTGACCTGAATTCAATACAGCCACCACTATTGTTGTTCAGATGGGATTTTCCCGCCTTTTTTTGTAATATATCGGATAGGGACCAGATTGAGTTAAAGGGGAAATTCCGTGGATTGATTGTTCTGTGGATGAACGGTTTTGTTTCTTTACACTCATATAATTACAAATTACAAATGACCACAGTGAAAGCGTAACATATTGCAGGTTTAACTTAACTTAGTTAGCCTAACTTAAATTTGCCTAACTTAGCTTCGGGCTAAGTTAAAGCGTATCTTACTTTATCTAGAGATAAACTCTAAGAGCTAAACTATTCCATTGTATTTCTGGCCGAGAAATCAAGCCAGATTGCAGACATCGAAAGGCCTGTTGGGACTGGAAGACCGTGCGGCTTGCGGGAAGAAGTGGATGGAATTAACGCCTCCGTTAATTGCAGCACTACAGAATCAACCCACACATGTCTGAGGTTCTTATCAGTAATCTTATCGCATTGTCTTTTTTTCTTTTCTTTTTTACGCTTTCGTATTATTATTAGTCATATTGTGATACAGGTACTTAATATAACATGTATAGTAATAATAGCATCTTACAATAATGTGTGCATCGATTTCTTGAAATAGTTGGCCCCTGTGGGAATCTAACCCATAACACTGGCAGTGTTTAGGCCATGCTCTAACAGTTAATCTACACACAAACATCATAAGATTACCACAGCCAACCAGTGCAAAGTATTCGCCTTGCAGCAGTAAGTCAAGCTGAACCTTAGACCACATAAATAATACCAACTCCTACTAACTTCCTTAGATTGTGTTTTGTGTATCTTGGAATCAGCTGTATGACTTAAACACCAGTTCATATTAAAGGAACTATCTGTTATTATTGCGACATTGTAACAAGTCACCAATGATTTCAAGCCCTTCGTGCTCAAATTCGTCAAGCTACAATGCTGTAATCAGACATAAGGCTGGTGGATTTACACTTCCCAGGTAACGATTAACTTAAATCATTCCACCTCGAGCCACAGGGAAAAACACCCCTTCAGGACATGTTTCCTCAAGGAAAGAACGCATAACGAGCAGGGACTTGAAGGTGCCTAACCCCATTGTACACGTCTTCTGTCATGAAGGGGCAGAGGGGTAACTGTAGCCCGGGGGGTAACTCCCACGCTGCAATAGATAGCGGTATGTGCCTGTGTGCACGGGACCATTTGTTGTTCTCAATGTAGAAGAAACCATTCATTGTCCGTGACCTCTAACCTCCCAGTGTTGTTGATACACCCAAAATAAATTAAAAGTTTGCGTTAATTCAAGACTTTCAGAAGCCCATGCATTGATTATTTGTGTTTAGTTAAGGAATTATGTCTGTCTGTGTGTATGTCTGTCTGTATATCTATCTGCCTGTCCGTGCTAATATTTAAACTTTAAACATTGTATCTAAACTAAAAACATATGTCTGTCGGTCTGTGCTAATATTTAAACCTAAAGCATTTGAATTAACATTTGAAACTTTTGTCAGTGTCTTGTGTCATGCAAATTGACGTTACTAATGTTCAATGAGTATTATGCGGTTTGTATCAGATATGATTTACTTGACCAGACAGTGGGGGTGGGGGATTTATTTTCCAAGAACAGGTGTGAGTGCACATTGTGCACAGTAGGTTTTCTCAGGTGCAAGCTTCTCTGAGCGAGTGGGAAAGATCAAACCGGATTCACTCCCTCCGTATCAGTCACACTACATCAAAGTGGTCTTTAAACTGTGATGGACTGCGAGGGAGGTGTGTGCGTGTGTGTGTGCATGCGTTTGTGTGTGTGTGTGTGCATGTGTGTGTGTGTGGATGCGTTTGTGTGTGTGTGTCTGCATGCGTTTGTGTGTGTGTGTGCATGTGTGTGTGCGTGGATGCGTTTGTGTGTGTGTGTGCATGTGTGTGTGCGTGGATGCGTTTGTGTGTGTGTGTGCATGTGTGTGTGTGCATGCGTTTGTGTGTGTGTGTGTGTGTGCTCATGCGTGTGTGTGTACTGGAGTTCTCTTGTACACCTGCCTTTTCAAAGGCAACATAAAGAGACTCTACTCGCTTCAGCTCCTTGTTGCCGAACAAAAGGTGCGCTGCCCCATTGAACTTGAATTGACTTTTCTCTCGCTTTGTTTTTGTACGTTTAAAATCATAGCAACAACGATATGACTAAAGTATTAGTCATATGACTAAAATATTAGCAAAACTCGTGCTACTACTAACTGTCATATTTGTTTTATTTGTTGTATTTCGCACCAGGTAATAATTTTACTTTGGAAAAAAAAAAGGCCAACACGATGATATTAATTTTTGTAGTCGTTCCTCTAAAAATAGTCTGAATGGATGACTGGAACTGGGTTAAAAGCAGGGGGGGAGGGGGTGTCTTTCTTGGCATGTCACATACAAACCACTCTGGTCCAGTTAGCTTCTCTGTCACTGTGACGAGGAGGAGGAGGAGGAGGAGGACAGCTAGATGAAGTAGGCACGGTCGATGACTCACCTGGATGACAACCGTCTGCCTGGGGGTGGGGGGAGTCTGGAGTGTGGAAAGAATACAAAAGAATCAGTCTAGAGGTCACCAGGGTACTACGACACGACACCGCCGTGGGTTCAAGGTACAGGAGTCAAAGCATTGTGGGCTGAGATCGAAGCGGCCAGATTCTGTTACGCCGAGTGACAATGAATACAACGCTGGTGAATGTGGAGAGAGAGAGATCAAAAAAGTGTGGGATAAAAGGTGCAGAAACCTCCCGGGTCAGAACGGCACCCAGGGGGAGGTGTTGGGGTGTGGGAGGGGGTTGAACACAATGACCTCCAGAACCAGTCATGGATACAGTGTCCTCTCAGGTTGCCCCACAAAATCCCCCTTTTTTTAGGAGGAAAAACGAAACATTTGACAACACTGCTGGTTGGAAGAGGGGGGGTCCATGCCTTATCTTCAAAGCAAAGGTTCATTCTTTAGAAGTATGATCTGTGTCGATTGAATAGTCAGAGCAAGGCGTCATGAGTAATTTAATCCGTAACCAGACTGTGACAAAGTGACAATCGTGAGTCAAAATGTGGAGGAAAGTTATATATTCAAGAGGCGTTTGAGCTTTGCCTCCGTACATGCTGGAAACAAACTTTTCTAGAAGTCCACGTTGAGTCTGGTTGAGAGACATTAGAAAAGTGAGGAGACGATGCCATCTAGTGGCCAATATGAAAAAGTAAATGCGTAACTGTTGGCGCACGTTGATTTAATAAATAGTTACATTCACTTAAGGCTTAGCTCGATTAATGGTGATTAAGTTAGGGTTAGTGTTGATGTTCTCTTGAGTTAAGGTAAGGGTGGGTTGTGTTTAAAGTCAGGGTAAGGATCTGGGGAAAAGCAATGCATTGTAGGTGGCTGTGACAATGTCCATTTAAAGCCCCAACTGTAGCTGCCGTCAGGTTTCCCTAACAAATAAACCACATTTTCGAGACCATAGGACTGACATTTTGGTGTGTGAAGGTCCCCACAGAGCGGGGCTCATTAATTATATGACTGAGATGATTTTCACGTGACCTTCATTTCATCATTCAGCCAGTAGATCATTAAATTCAAAAAGCACCATGTCAAGACATTTGATATGCTAATTAATTATTTTGCACGGGCAGAATTGTTTTTCTCTTCCTTCCGTAAACAGAGATGAATTCATTTGAATAATGAAAGGGAAATGTATCAAAGGATGATCGCCGCCATGGTGACTATGTCAATTCCCTGTTGCATTTGCGGATGTTTCCTGACAAACAAAATGACAGAATATGAAGTAAAAAGAAAAATCCTTAGTTATCCCTAGTTATAATGTCAAATACATTATTGAAAATGCCGGAATGTCAAAACAATTTTACCATTTCAACTTTTTGTATAGATAAAAAAAAAAAAAACAGATCAAAGACATTTCTCTGTCATGATATTCCCAAATTCTATCCAAATATCTGTGGACAGCATGTAGACGTTGATGCCTTTGATTGCAATAAGGGGATGGCCTTCATTGTTGTTGACGTTCTCAAACAGTTTGATAGGTCTTTGGTAATCAATGCAATGTTCTCTGTATGGCAGTATGCCTCAAACTACATGAAAACCCGTAAGCAAACAGTACTATAAGAAAAACATTGTATGCTACCTTCCTTAACCAGTACTCAACTGGGAGTTAAATGGTCATATTACTTGCCCTGAGTTTCAAACAAAGCAGAAAAAACCTGTATTGTACCGCTAGCCTAGAGGCTCATATCGCACTATCCCTTTGTGTTTTTAATATGCATTTGTGGGAGTGTGTGTGGATGGTGGCTGGTTTAAGCAGCCTCACCTGGCCCGAGTCAGACTGATTGGACTCTGGGGCTGGGTGGGGCTGCACACCTGTTGCACATTGAGCAATCAGTGTGCACAGGTTAAACCAGCCACCACCACACACGTCTCATTTCATTCAACCTTAACAATAAACTGGTTCAACATCACCACCCTGTGTCCAATTGCTTGGAGGAGCCCGAGGAAAGTCACCTAGGTGGAGTGGGAAAAGTCACCTAGGTGGAGTGGGAAAAGTCACCTAGGTGGAGTGGGAAAAGCCACCTAGGTGGAGTGTAGCAATGTCCATACTACACGCCACCTAGGTGACTTTCCTTGGGCTCCTCCAAGCAATTGGACACAGGGTGGTGGTGTTGAAACCGGTTTATTGTTAAGGTTGAATGAAATGAGACATGCAGATGGTGCTCCATGCTGCCATGCCGGAGAGCTCTCTTCGAGTGTGTGTGGTGGTGGCTGGTTTAACCTGTGCACACTGATTGCTCAATGTGCAACAGGTGTGCAGCCCCACCCAGCCCCAGAGTCCAATCAGTCTGACTCGGGCCAGGTGAGGCTGCTTAAACCAGCCACCATCCACACACACTCCCACAGCATTTTATATTGATTATTATTTTCACATATTCTCCCATACAGGCACATTGAATCATCTACACTAAACAACTGAAACATTTTCTGTCGGTTGGTTCAACAGTTCAACACCTCTCAAGAGAGGACGGTTATAATTCCGTGCGGTAACCCTTGACCTTTCAGCTCCAGAGATGGAGATTCTCACCAGAAGTCAGAAGTCATCCAGCGTTTCACCTCCAGCACTCTGAACTGGGACACCTCTTTAAATACCGCTGTCCTCCAGGGGTCGTTCCGGAACATTACGTGCACACCGAGTCGTTCCCACCGAGGACTCCTCCGTTGGCTCCAGACAACCGATTTTCCCTCCAAACTGTGTGTGAACCTCAAGCCATGCAAGGGAATAGTCGTATCTGTACTTTCAGAATTGTGTTATTCTTAACACTTCAGACAAATTATTCATTTAGTTCTTCTGTTCACGTCCCATAAGTTTGGGTTTATGGAGACTATATACTGTACACTAGACTAGAATGAATTTGAGCAGATTATAGTGTTTTCAGACTAGCTGTAAAGGGGTTAGCTAGCTAGCTTCTTTAAGGGTTTAACCTGACTTGGGGGATGCAATGTGTGTTATTTAAGTATTTGTGTTATAACTGTAAGGTGTATGTGTGTGTTAAGTAAGTCTCTGAGTTAAACTTGTAATGTATGAATCTGAGGTCTGAGTTCAACCTGTAAGGTGTTATATTTAGGTCTATAAGGTGTGATATGTAAGGTGTTATATTTAGGTATGCTAAGGTGTGATATTAAGGTGATAATTAAGGTTGGGGTCCCCGCTGCGTCTTGCACCTCACCTTGGCAGACGTCTCGTGGTGACGCTGCACGAGCGAATCAGCACGCGGACAGCTCCTGCATCGCGCCGTCGCCACTGACAACGCCCAGAATGTGTGCCGCAGTTTTGAATGGCTTTTTATTCTCTAGTTAAAATGAAACCTAACCACAAACAGAGTGGTTTATTTCCCAAACACAAATGTTACGTTATGGGTTTTAGTGATTAGGCCATTTGTCACTAATCGTACTGACTAAGACGTTACCGGCGGACAATACCCCCAAGTTATTACGCACATTTTCTGCGCGAACGCAAACGTGACACCTCTTTTGTTTCCCCATTCATAGGGGCTGTCGACATAAAGAGCGTGAACTGAGCGCTTGGACGACGCTGTCCCGTTAAAACATGCTACTGGCCCTTTACAACATGCTACTGGCCCTTTAAGGACTCTGCAGTGAGACGAGTGTGCGCGCCGCTGCGCACGCGTTGCCATCCTCATCATGGCCTCCATGCAGCCGCCACCACCGAGAATGAACCGACCAGCCGGCGGCCCTGCCCTTCCCCGCGCGGAGACCGACGTCAAACCGAAGCAGAGGCACCGGTAGAGGAGGAGCGCGCCGGGGGGAAAGCCGCCTCATGCCACCCCGGTCTCCCCGATGTCTTCGCCTAAAGCCACGTTCAGCCATTTGATAAAGAGGGCTGCGAAACCGGGCGGCGAGGGCGGCGGCGGTGGCGGCAGAAACATGAACACGAACAGGGATTACTCCGTTAATCTATCGGTGCAGCAGGTGCTGAGCCTATGGGTGCAGGGCACGACGCTGCAACACTTCACAGGTACGAGGGAAACGTTTTTTTCTACCTGGCTTGGTTGTAGGCTACTCGCCGTTATAGGCCTACTACGGTATTACTTGTCGATTAGGAGAACTCAACACATTGCGATACCGTTAACTTGGTGACGGTAGGGTAGGATATATCCTAAATAACGGGCTGGATGGTCAGCAGTGGTGACAGAATAGCCGAGACAATACACCGCAACCTTGGATCATAGTAGGCTACTAACTTAAGAAACGAGTGTTATGAAGACCGCTTAACCAATCGTGCGTAAATTGACAGCACCATTTCAACGGCCATCTGTGTATCACCACCTCAGCCCCCCCACCGGCCCAATAGTTTTTTTTTCTCTAGTGGGAGAACACGTTTGGCCACACAGGGAGAAAAAAAAAACACTCCATTCCTCTCCTCTCTCCGTGCGTGCCGAGTCAGCGAATGAAATTAATAACATTACAGCATGTGGCCAATTAATGGCCGTGCTGCGCCAATGGGCTTTGCTCACTAGTGAATGATGTGGTGTCATCTCCCACCACTACCACCAAATCCCCCTTTGTCCTGCAGTCGATTATCTAGTCGTAATTAGGCCCAGCAACGTCAGAATACGGGTTTCCAGTCCGACAGTGAAAAACAAAACGGTGAGATGACAACGGTTGTACATTCGGATAGTTGTGGGCACTACAGCCAGGTAGGCTTATATGTTTTCAATGCAGAATGTTTAGGCGGTTTCCACAATGAACAGACCATGCACTTTTATTAAGAAACTGTCACACACAAATGTTGACCTGGCATATCCTACAGAAACAAGTGGTCGTTGGCACACAACTGCGGGAAATGGTTACAAAATAGTAACACAAAAAGTGCTGTTAAACGGAACAAGAGGAAGTGTGTGTCACCGAAACACAAGCTAAGCGCCTTTCTCCCATGACCCAAAATCCTCCACCTGTAAGCAATGAATCTACGTGGTCCTATAGATACACACTGACCGACCACACGCTCAGTGGAAAGGTAGTTGTGCCTGCTGACTCGACAGATAATCCGTGTGATGAGTGTTAACAGGAAGGTGTATGACACACGTGGATGCTGGACAACCTATTATGCATCCTTGTAATCCAACCCGTTCAGACAACCATCACCACCCTCCTCTCCCACACCCCACCCGCACAATCTGCCGTTTTATCTTATCAATAGATCGTCTGGACATGAGTCAACAACGGGAGATTAGGTCAAGTATCCGTCTGAACTTCTCCATGTTATATTTGAAATCTCAAATTGCTGATGTAACAGATTACTTTTCTGTTGTGACAGATATTTGAACTTCTCTTTTTTTTTGCATGCACATTCTCATCAGCAAAGTACAAAAAAAGTGTTTTTTGGTCATACAAATTGCAGATGTCACCAATTCTCAAATGTGTGCTCGTTAAATGCTCGTTATAACATGCCCGTTTAGAATTAGCATGTAACACTGCACATTTTAACATGTTTGACTTGGTTTCAATCACCATTTTAACCACCCCTTGTGTTGCGTTTACTGTTCCAGCACCAACACAAGAGGTCAGAGAATGTACGGTAAAGAATACATATTTAGAGCCTAGATTCAGCTCCTATATTTAGACAATCGAGCATGATATAGCTGTAGCTTATACGTTTCAATAATAGATTTAGGTAATATATTTCTCTCTCTCTCTGTCTCTTTCTCTTTCTCTTTTTCTCTCTCTTTCTCTCTCTCTCTCTCTCTCTCTCTCTCAATTAAATTCAACAGAGCTTCATTGGCATGGAAAATAAACATTTACTTTGTCTATTTCTCTCATTGCTCCTCCACTGTCTTCCAACTTATCTTTCTTTCAACTCCTACCCCCCACCCCCTTCCTCCTTTACTCCATTCTCTCCCCCTCTCTGACTCTTCCCCGAACAACCTTAAGTCATTTGTGCGGACGTTGGAGTGGAGGCACTACTGTGCAGAGGCTTGGGTCTGAGGTTGGAGACTGAGTAAAAGTGTGTGTTCCCTGACGTGGGGCAGATCGCGTCTACCTCTCGCCCATCCGAGGTGAGCGACGAAGACGCCGGGAGTCATGGCGGTGATGAAGAGGCTCTGTGTTGTCATCGTGTGCCGTCCCCGGCCGGCCGGTGGTGACCCGGTCAGCCGGAACAAAAGGTCTTGTTGTTCCGGAGGTTCCGTCGCCTCTCTTCTCCGCCTGCTCCGACAGCTGATGGGTCGATCGATCCTCGGAGGGTGGGCTCCCCCCCCCCCCCCCCCCCCCCCCCTCGCCCAGAGCTCAGAGACAGAGAGACACACACTGAATCTGTTTCTGAAAGGACTAAGAAGAAAAACAAACATTGTTGGGGAAGGGAGTAGTGCCCTTTGTTTTCCATGTTGGGCCCAACATCGAAACGTCTCCCATTTAATGCAGCATCTCCTGTTTGATACTCGGTGATGTAAGTGGATGGTGACACAGTTCCAACTGACCGAGGTCTAGAACCATCGCTCAAGCTAACTGGTGTCCCCCCCCCCCCCCTCGCCCCCCCCCCCCCCCCCCCCCCCCTGTCCCCCATTCCCCCCCCCCCCCCCCCCCCCCCCCCCCCCTCGCTGGCTTCACTCCGTGGCGACTGCCAAGGTTCCTTGCTTGGCGACAGGACTAGTGGTCAAGTTTACGCTTATAATGCGCTGCTGTCTGTGAAGCTCTTCAGCTCCCACGAAGGAGGCCCGTGGAAGAGGAGGAGGCAAGATGAAGGATGGGGACCACGATATACAGGTCTTTCACTCAGGAGAGCTTCAAAGGGGACTTCACAAGCCTTTGTGTTATTACCCAGTTCCTTTATCCCTAAAACCTTGTCCCTGACCTAGGAATCTGTTACAAACTATTGTATTGTTCTCAGTGATTCCACTTTGTGGAGCTCCCTAATCCCAGACCTTCCATTTAATTTAACCCGCTTTCTCATTCATATGTACTACATGAAGGGCACAATGTTATCGCATCTTTTTCGGCTCGCAAGATTAACGTTTTTACGGGATCCATCCATTTTGTAACCCAAATCTGGAGCTCTTGCTCCTCCATGCTGCCATGCTTCAATATTCAGTGGTACGACAACACTTACCTCACCTACACTCTGTCCCCATGCTCCACTGGCTCTTCAATGAGCCCAGAACTGTAGTCGGTAGACAGTCGTTTTCCATTGATTGAAACCCTTCCTGGGCTCCTAAGAAGTGTAAGAAGAAGCTGCTGATACTGCTGCTCTCTGAAGCGAGATCTCGCCATCTCGTCTTGCGCGTCTAGTGTCAACACTCGCAACATTGAGAATCCACTGCCTGGCCTCTTCAGTGACTTTGTGAATAGCCTCCCAGATCACAGAAATGTAATTTCTTAGCCTATACGGGAACCTAGAGCTAGTAGGAGAGTTGTATTACTTCAAGTATTATTAAAGTTTGTATGTGGCTTTGCTACTGTTACGACAGGGTTTGCCCTCCGTTGACTCTGTCCATCCGATCCTAAGCGAGGTGGCTGGTTTGAACTTGGGCCAAAGCACACGCTGACCTCCTAACGTGTTAATGCTGCATGCCACCTCTCAAGGCCTCCCGGTACTGAAATAACACATTCAAAATGCCTGCCTTGGTTCTCTGTTGTGCTCTGTAGAGGTTATGTGTTCTCACAGGCACATCATCCAACACGCATACAAAATATCCAGATAAACATGACATTTTAAACGACAGCGGTGGCCAAGGACCTGAAGCTCTGCCTGAAACATGTTCTCTTATACAGATAAGAGAACATGTATCTGTGGTCAGATGAGATGAGGCCAGAGAATATTTCTGTAGTGGCTGTTGGCATTTACCATTTAGTAGAGTTGCAGTGAATAAAAAAAAAACTTGTCATTAAGGTAGGGCTTAGGCATCTTGCTCAAGGATGCCTATGGGTGGACTGCGTAAATTCGAATTCGAAGAGAGTTTTTTGGCTGGGAGTCACTATCCAGCCACCAGGATAAATATGCTCTCTTACAAATCAAGGACCTGTGTATGGGGTGATGGGTGAAGTATAGGTCTGTATGATATCATGTACATAAACATCAACTGTTAACATTCAGTCTCCTTTCTGTGTCGGGTTTTACCTGCAGTGTCTGTGAGCTTTCCAGCTGCTAGCTCGCTAGCTGCTAACCTGTTAGCTGCTAATTTTGTAATTGCTAATGTGACCCCTGCTTTAGCTTCTCTTTCCTTTCTCTTTTATGTCTCTCTTCCGCCCTGTCAGAGATGTGGTACTGGGTGTTCCTCTGGTGTCTCTTCTCCTCACTCTTCGTGCACGGTGCGGTGGGCCTGCTCATGTTGGTCATGCTGCAGCGACACCGCAGGGGGCGCATCATCACCGTGGCGATGGTCAGCGTAGGCTTCCTGGCCTCCCTCTCCGGAGGGGTCGTCACCAGTAAGTTACCCTCCTTACTTGAAATCTTCTCTCTTAATCAATATCTCTCTCTCTCTCTCCCTCCCATTGCTCTTCCACTATTTTTGAAAGAGAGATAAGTTGGAAGACAGTGGAGGAGCAATGAGATAAATAGACAAAGTAAATGTTTATTTCCCATGCCAATGAAGCTCTTTTGAATTTAATTGAGAGAGAGAGAGAGAGAAATCGATTACCTAAATCTATTATTGAAACGTATAAGCTACAGCTATATCATGCTCGATTGTCTAAATATAGGAGCTGAATCTAGGATCTAAATGTGTTCTTTACTATACAGTCTCTTGACATCTTGTAATGATATTAGAACATTAAACATAACACAAGCAGTGGTTAAAATGATGAAAGAAAGCAAACTCCAACATAGCAGCAGATGTTCAAATGAGCGGTGTTGCACTCTAGCTCTTAACAAGCATGTTATAATGTGTATATTCTTGTTGTGTCCATTTGAGTATTGGTCACATCTGAACTGCAATTCTTATGAACATGAGTGAGCCAAAAAAGGAGAAGTACAAACTCTGTCGCAAGATTATAAACTGGAAAGAAATCGGTTAAATCAGCCATTTGAGACTTGAAATATGAAAATTTGAAGTTGACTTGATGTTCAAAAATCAGATAGATACTTGACCTAATCTCCTGCTGTTGACTCACACCCAGATGATCTATTATTGACAAAACGGCAGATTGTGTGGGAGGGGTGAGGGAAAGGAGGGTGGTGATGGTGATCTGACCGGGTTGGATTACAAGGATGCATAATAAGTTGTCCTGCATCGCACGGATTATCTGTCGAGTCAGCACGCACAACTACCTTTTCACTCTGAGTGTGCGGTCGGTCAGTGTGTAGATACAGAGGTTGGAACACTAAGCTCTCTCTAATGGTGACGCACAAGTTACTTTCGTGCAAATGTTTAGCTGTGAAATAAATGAGTCATGTTTGCTTATGTTGCACAGTTGCACCCAAACACCTCACCTCCCTTTCTCTATCACCACCTCACCTCTTCCGCTCTGTCTCTTTCTCCATCTCAGCCCCTGTCTCTCTCTCTCTGTCTGCCACTTTCCCTCACTCACTTCATCACCAGCCTCCCACTCACTCTCACCCTACTCTGCAGGCCTTTGGTAAAAGTGTCAGATTGTCTAGACAAACACAGGACGGGGACAACATCAGGAGAGAGAGAGAGAGTGAGAGAGAGTGAGAGAGAGTGAGTGAGAGAGAGTGAGAGAGAGTGAGAGAGAGAGAGAGAGAGAGAGAGAGAGAGAGAGAGAGAGAGAGAGAGAGAGAGAGAGAGAGAGAGAGAGAGAGAGAGGGGGAGAGGGGGAGGGAGAGAGAGTGAGATGATGTAAAGACACAAGGAATGATGGAGTGTAATTTAAAACAGACAATCTAAAACCCAAAAAAGAACGACAGAAGAGCAAAATAAATACAAAGCACACAGCAACAAAGGGAAATGTCTACCGTTGTTCTCCTTTTTCTACACAACCTTTTCGCTGTTGTTGCGGTTATGTATTTTTTACGCTAGTGTCTCCCACCTGACCTGTCACCTGATCCACAGCCACCTGTCCTCTGCCCCTCCCCCACTAACTCCGTCCGCCCTGTCTAACGCACTTTTCTAGCCAGCCTGATTATTTATTCATCCCGATCTATACCTTTGTCCCAATCTACCTCCTTAGTTATTTACTCTCACACACACACACACACACACACACACACACACACACACACACACACACACACACACACACACACACACACACACACACACACACACAGAGGTCCCGCGCCACGCCTAGAGAGATTTAGAGGTCTGTTCACACGCACCCACACACAAAACAAACACACCCAACACAGCGGCTAAGACCTTGGTGTGCAGAGTGTAGGTGTGTGTGTGTGTGTGTGTGTGTGTGTGCATGTGAACAGACCGCTGAATCTCTCTAGGCGTGGCGCGGGACCTCTGTACGACACAATCTGATGAATCACGGTCCGATCGCAGCATGAGCGGCAGGACCAAAATAGAACGATGCTTTATTATTAATGTGTAGCAAGCATGGCGGGGTTGGGGATCCTCACAGCTCCAACCCGTTGCAAGAAGTTACGTTCTGATTGGTTGTTCAGAGATTCAAGAGGCAACCTTTTAACAAACACGTTAATAAACCAGCTGATTTAAGTGCATTGTCATTCACCCCGTTAAATCCGTTTTTTCGACTTCGGTCTGCCATCTGTCATTATCAATACCTTGAGTGCATACATTCTGCGTATGGGTGGGTCACCCTTACTCAGAATGTGTGCACTAATGGTGGGAATCGAACCCCTAACCCCAGCCCAGTGTTCATGCCTAATGCCATGCTCTACTAGTAAAGCCAGACAGAACCAACTTAAAAGACGACTACATCCTCCATATGTCTTAGGAAACAATATCAAATCAGTCTCATTTCAGCCTCCTGAAGTTTTGTTTCAGACATCCAGAGGCCCAGAATAGCACATTTAACGTTGAGTAACGATTGTGCGACCAGTAAACAACAGTGTGTGGACGGACATTACAACAACGCCTCTTCACTGCAGGGGGCCTTGTAGACTAATGCTCCCTCAGCTTTCAACAGCCCTTCTTGTTAAATATTCAGCCACAGAGTGCCGGGGCCTGGTGTGTATGCCTCTGTGCTGGTCTTTGCGGGAGGTCATGGACTCATTCCTTTACCTTTCTTTAAATTACCTTCTGGGGAATGAAGTGTGGCGGTGGAGGTGGTGGAATGTCTCTGGCAACCCTGGCTGGTCTCTCTTGAATATGCATGTCTATGTGTTGGCACGTGGAGTTGTTTGTGCTGTCGACAGTGGTTCCCAAACCTTTTTAGCCCAAAACCCCGATTTTAGGTAATTAAATAATTGCAACCCCAACTTCTTACATTATTGTGCAACCCTACACATCCTTTGAACCATATCAACATCTGCCCCCAAATATCAATTTTGAAGAAGTAAGTAGTACTTTGCCCATTAGTACATTAGTCTTCATTGATTGTTAATAAACTACCTTAAAAAATGTACCGCTAAATTTCTATAACTTACAAAACCTCAATCTCCCGTGACCCCATAATGCATTTCAGGGGACCCCAAGTGGGATCTTGCCCCCATGTTTGGGAGACGCTGGTTAACGCTGTGTTCTTGTTGTGGTTCTGTCCCCCTGCAGGCGCGGCGGTGGCGGGGGTGTACCGCGTGGCGGGAAAAGACATGGCACCGCTGGAGGCCCTGGTGCTGGGCGTGGGCCAGACCACCTTCTCCGTCATCATCTCTTTCTCGCGCATCCTGGCCACGCTCTGAAGCACCCCACACACACCTGGCGGACGTAACCGATCACGGAGGAACCCAGGGACCAAACCCCCGACCCGACCCCCGCTCCCCTACACCCTCCCTCCGTCGGAGGAGGGCAGCGAGCAGAGTCTACCAGAAATCGACCAGCCAATGGCGGACTTAAAGGAGGCAAGGGGGTCGCGGAGGTTGGGCGGTGACTGGAGATAGGCCAAAAGGCACGATGGCCGGAATGGCGTGTTTGGGCGGTTGACGGCAGGATGGAGCCCCCGCTAGTGTCTCTTCTGTGGCGTTACCGCCACGATCACGAGCCCCTTGGCAACAATCGGATGGGAAGACTGCTGTGGCCAGAGTTCAGCTAGCGTCTCTCTAGTCGATGTGCCAACAGCCCTTCCTAAGACGTACAGATACTTTGTGGTCGTCGCCACTGACTCTTAAAGGCGTTCTGTTGCACATGTAGGAAAACCACTATAAACAGAGGAGAAAAAGAGCATGATGATGATGAAGGTGATTGTGGGGCTCCTGTGGGGGGGGGGGTCCCCCCAGTGGATGAAAATGCACTTTAGGTGCAACTGCGACAACGAGAAATCCCAGCGATGAAAGTTCTCGAAACGTGACGACGTTAAAAAATATTCATCAGCAAGATGGCCTTCCCCATATTAAGATCACCCCTCCCACTCTGGGTGACCCAGCATACCTATTTAACCAACCCTAGCACTAACCCACCAATCAGCCGGAGTCTCTGCAGTGCCATACGGCGTCCAATCCAAACTTTTCAACTGCCTGATGCGAGGCAGCTTGGTTTAAAAACCAGCGAGGAGAATTCCAATCAGTCCGGTCCACATTCAGTTTGTGTCTAAATATCAAGGATGCATCATATAATGTGCCACTATGTACTGCAGGCATGAGACATGGTTACCATCAATGCTTTGGGTTTATTATTATTCTCCTCTGGTTAGGCCAGGTCACCTAGACCATGTCCACACTAATGCGGATCGATTTGGATAGATCTGCTTTGGCCTTCCATCCACACTAATACAGTGTTTTAATGAGCGTTTTTCAAAGACGCTCTGCCAAATGGATTCATTTGAAGGTACCGGTCACGCGTTGTAGTGTAGCCGGGGAAAACACTGAAGTATGACTGTGACGTTGTCCAGACGTCAGTGGCTTGATAAAGTGGTCTGGGCATGCGCATGAGAAGGCATGAACTGAAATGGATGGGAAAATCACTGTCTGAGTGGGGATGGACAGTGTTTTGAAAACGCTAGTATGGATGGAAAGCCTTCTACCTAAAAAACGTTTTTACATTTAGCCAGCAATAGTGTGGACCTGGCCTATGGTGGATCTCCTTTGAGGTTTGGAGGTGTGGAGGACAGGCTGCGAGATGTGTGACCAATGATGTGTAGAGGCAATGAAATGGAGGGTCCATAGCTCTTTTTCTTTTTGTGCGGTGCTGCTTTAGCTGAAACCTTGACGTGCTTTCTTTATTTTTTATTTCCAAACAGGCAGTGTAAAGTCTGGAGTGAGTGCAGATTTTACCACAGGGTTTGGAATCTTAGCCGCCATCTTGGATCTTGACATGCTGTTAGTAACAGCGTCCCGGTGGCTGCGAAGCCATCTTGGCTCTGAGCATGCTGTTGATAAAAGAGAAGGTCAAACCCATTCTGCTGCTTTGCCTTTTTCAAAATGTCCCCCAATTGTTTTTAATGTTGTTTTTTGTGCGTCACCAACCTAATTTGACCTGTGCTTCTTAAGTTTGACATTTTGCACTGAGACATACCGGCCTTTGTTTCGGACTGTGTGTAGTGATGCTGCTTAGACGTGTGCCCACTTTTTACACCGTCCTCCCCCCATTGACATGCAAGGGTGTATGACTTATGTCATCCTTATATCCCATAATAATGTGTCTATTCATTTAATAAGCGTCATTGTTAATGACGAAGGCATTAACTATATATATACTCTATATCTGTGAGGATTTACATGCCTATAAACAGTGCTCGCTTCTGGTGTTGAATACCCAGAGATACTGATTTTTATTAATTTGTAACTTTCTGGTTAAGTTGCTATGACTTGCGTGCTACTACCTACCCCTAGTCTAACAAACTAGGAAGTCCCCAGAATGCAGGTTAGGTTTATCATGCCAAAGTTCTTTCTCACATCCTAGCTTTACTGTCTTGCTTGTTTGATTGTTATCTCTGCCGAGAATGAGTTCTATGAATTTCATTTGAAAACGTTGTTTTGCACAATACTAGCATGGGGGTGAAATGGCACCCAGACCTCTGTTTTTAAGTTTATTTCACTGTAATTTCTATGACATTTTGTCACAGAATAGGTATGATATTTGCAAGCTTAACGTGTGTGTTGTGAGTTTTTACTGTAAAGGCAATTGCCGTGTGTGTATTTGAATGGGTTATGTAATTGACACAACTCACCTTTAGTACCAGTTCAGCACACAGGAGGGCAGTATTTCACTGAAATTAAATTGCAACAGTAGTCTGGGACAGAAAGTAAGATTGTGAGCTTGAAATGGTTCAAAATTAGTGTTTTGAGCAGTTTGTCATTTGAACGAATGTGTTTTGTTTATTTTATGTTTGTTAAACGCCCTCATATCTGCACATTAACAACACTGGGTTTCATTTGAATGTTTTGGCTCAATTTCAGGGACCAAATGTGAGTTAAGATGACTCATCTGTCGTCATAGAAACAATATCTATGTTAAACTGTGTTCGACAGTTGCTGCATATATGGTTCGTAGATGTTGTGAAACTTGTATTTTCCCCCTGTATTCGATGTTTGGTGTGATTGTGCATGTGAGTAATACTAGCATAATGTTTGGTCAATTTTTATTTTTATTCCTGAGTGTTGAATCGAGAGACCAAGGACCTAATTTAAAGCAGAGATGGTTTAACTTCCACGTTTTAGAAAATAAAAGTCCCTAGAATATTCAGTCAAACATTTGGGATTGCTGAGGTATTACACAAACACGGCAGGACTTTTGCCCTGAATCTGGAGTTGTCCACCTTTGCCTTAAACCGAATAATGACGTGGAATATTATGGAAAAGTCAGACATAATTTTGTTATAGATGTCAGTTTAATGCGCTATTTCTGAGGTTTTTGGAATTAATTTTTCTCCAGATTTCCAAGCATTTATTAATAAAGTGTTAGCCGTTATCTTGTTAAAGCCCCTCCGTTTAACAGTGTGCTAACAAACTGTCTTGTAAATAGTCCGAGGTATACTAAGAGGCAATATAGCTGACAAACAACAGCAAATTTAACCTTCAGAAAGTCTGTTTGTGTTCTAATTGGTATTCTTTGAGTTGGGCTATCTGCTTTCAGACTCCTTGATCATGCCATCGTGAAAACATGGATTGGATATTTACGTTTTGTACCGCAGTACCGACACGGCGCACGAAGCAACGAATGCAAATCGTTACCAGACTTTTTGAATTGCCGCCTCAATAACCCCGTGTCTCCCATAGTCTGTGAACTAACACTGCCCCCTTCAGGACATTGTTGTACCAATGCAATATCGTTGTACCCCCTCATTTGATTGCATGCGCAATACAACTCAGATAATATGTGAACGGATGTCAGACAATCCAACGAGAGACAGTGTTTGATTAAAAAAAAAAAATCTCCAAAGTGGCACTTGTAGATAATGTATAATATATTCTTTTTTTAATTTTGTACCAGCCAAACCGCTGATGTTTATAACTATTGCCTATTTATGTACAAATTGTTCTCTCTGTACATACTCAACAGTGCGTTGAAATTAAAAATGTTTTGCAGTAAAAAAAAAAAAAAAAACACTGTACAATTTCCATTTTGTTACACATTGAACTTTTTTTAAAAACACGTAAAGTACTTTGGTAAGCCATTTCAAAATGATCAAAACATATCACCAGGTGGATTTACACCTGGTTCTGCCATGCTGGGCGCGAGAAAACACCTGGACCTCTCCACTCTGTTGGTTTCTACCAAACATCCTCTCCCAAGCTCCCCCTTTCTCTCCCTTCATCTCTCCCTCTTCTCCCTCCTCGAAGTGAACTCGATACAAAACCACATAGGCTACTCTTACTCTCCTCTCATTTGTTTTAATACAACCCCACTAGACTGCTAGGCATACACAGTACAGCTGCATGTCTACTGCAGCATAACCATTTTAATTCCAAAAGAAACGACCGTGTGTAGGGGCCAACAGATTATGTCATGTTAGGCATTGTTAGCCATAACGACATCACTTCAAGTAGGATACTTTTGAGTAAAAAAAAACAACAACAACAGTAGTCAACATTTCCTACTGGGCATTCTGTGGTTTGGGAGCATTCATCCGCGATGTCCGTCGACACGATTCATCCACACGTATTGTGCCCCGGCCGTTATCCATTGTGTTCTGTCCGGTTGATCTGGGATCCAAGCCGTCGGCTGGGTATGTCAGCACTCGACTACGGCGTAGACGGACGATGGCGCCAGATGTGTGTGTGTGTGTGTGTGTGCGTGTCTGACGGCGAGGCCGAACGGGCCGATGCGCACGTATGTTTTAAAAGGTTCGTTTTCAAAAATAACATTCATAGCCAGCCGGGGATAAATGAATTACGTGCTAGGTTGTATGAATCGTTTCTGAAGGAGTAGCAGTGTTTTGTCTGCTCTGTTCGTGAAAGGAAGTTGGGTTTTTGATAGATGGGTGGCAGGGAGTGTATATTTATGATGGGAGTGTGTGTTTAATCGCCAGGAAGATAAGGCAGAACTTGCACAGTTTCTAAATACAGTTGAACCAGAATAGAACCCGAATGGAACTCAATTCAGACTTTTAAATAATTATTGTTTAAGTAGAATTAAGTATTGCATTGCGTAGGCTCTGTTCTGTGCCCACATTGTGGTGTGATGTGTAGTTTACTGTTTGTTTTTGTCCTGTTATGCTTCTTATGATTATGTTGTGTTATGCTGATCTGTTTGTGTTATGTGTTGGATCTATATGTGTTTTGCTGTACTGCATTGTGTTTGATCATGTTATGGGTTGTGTTGTTTGGTATGAATTTGACCGTGCTTGTATACAGTTGAGGACCCCCCGTCCCCCCCGTCCCCCGTCCCCCGTCCCCCGTCCCCATGTGATTATAACAGGATAAATCATGTCAGTGCGATGGAATGTATCAGCTGCGCGTGGAATGGAAACAAACAGTTTCTCAAGTTGTTATCGCTGTGTTTCCACCAGGCAGGGTTTGTTATTCTGCAGCCGTGGAGCGCAGGAACCCAACTGGGCTTCGCCTGTTCCATTAAAGGTTCTGCTGATTTTCAATCGGCCAATCAGAGTGAGTCGGCTGAGTGGACCTGATAAGACCGCGTGTGCGTTTATAAACTATCCCTGGAATGCCTTGCCCGTAGCTTATACAAGGCACTGTTGATATATTATATGGATGAATACGTGTGAGAATGTGTCAAATGAAATGTGGCTGTGTGTGTGTGTGTGTGTGTGTGTGTGTGTGTGTGTGTGTGTGTGTGTGTGTGTGTGTGTGTGTGTGTGTGTGTGTGTGTGTGTGTGTGTGTGTGTGCGGTACGGCATGTTTCCGAGTTTGTGTCTGCATGGTTGTTAAAGTAGTAGTAGTTATTTATGAAGCAGAATTTCGATAATTTTTTTTCACTATTGTCTTTTTATAACCTTGATTATATGTGTTCATGACATTTCGCTATACTCTTCCTCTAACGGTATATGTTGTATTGGGTCATCAAGCCAATGTTTTTATCGACAGCGAATTACAGTGAATTCAGATACACGTCATAAAGGAGCAAGTAGAGGTTAGGGGCATTTTGCTCTAGGATGCCTATAGACTGAGGACATTGAGGATCAAACCGAGTACCTTATGACGAACACCTGTACCACTAGACTATAGTGAATTCTTAGGATTAATCATCATTTCAGTAGTTCCCCTTACCAGTCATACTGATACATCAGACTTTTGACACACTTCACACACACTACACGCTACACCCACAGACTTCATGTCTCTCGAAGTAATGAGGTTTCACTCATCACAACATTCTCCACATGACCTCTTCTGTCTCTCTCTGTCTTAGTCACCATTTCTTTCTTTTTCTTTTTCTTTTTCTTTATTATCTCTCTCTTCCTGTCTAGCTGTCTGTCCCCCTGTGTGTCTGTCTATTTCTCTCTGGCTCTCTCTGCATCCATCTGTCTGTCCCCTGTCTATCTATCTTTTTTTTCTCCCTGTCTATCTGTCCTCTGTCTATCTGTCTTTCTGCTGACCGCATCGGGTCTCGCTGCTATTGTCTTATTGCTTCCGGCCCCAGGAAGCACTCGGAGGGCTAGCATGCTCGCGACGCCCGCGCCACAATGGCTGGAGCGGGACCAAGCGCCACGACCCACTCATCGCTAGCCGTTATTGACCTGTCTAGCTGTGTGTGTATGTGTGTGTGTGTGTGTCAGTTGGGCATAATATACACACACACACACACATATACATAAATATAGGTGTAGACGGGTGGATCAACAAGATGTGGAGGTCTGTCTCTGTTATTACAATGCAGCCAAATGTCTGCTAGAGGGGAGGAGGTGGAGACTGACTAATATGTTACTGTACATACTGTACACGCACGCACGCACGCACACACACACACACACACACACACACACACACACACACACACACACACACACACACACACACAAACCTCTGGAACCCTATATGTCCTGAGTGTGTTGCGGGCTTGTATGCGGGACATGTACTTGTCAATGCAATGCACCCTGGGAAATGTTCACAACAGCTTATTGGTACCAGAAGCCTGTTAATCAAATTAATTGGCTTATTTTCGCAACAACAAAAAAATACGTCCAAGTTGTTATTTTCCATGTCATGACATTCTGTCATATTCGCGAGAATAATAAAAACCCATGTCGTCCATTGTTTTAAACGGTTTATTTATTTATTTGGAAAATCCTCGTTCTTGTTTGCTCGGAACAATGCGCGAGCCTCATCCCCGCTGCCCGTCTTCCACAGCGGTGTGCCGTTACCTTGGTGATGAGCAGTGGTCGCGTGCGACGGACAGGCCAGGCACGAGGCGAGTAAACTGAAGACAGTGGTGTTCAGAAAATGATTCATTAAAAACCACAGCTTCATTTAACCTAAGATGACAATACGTTTTTGTCCCTATGTGTCTATTTGTATCATTAGTGACTTTAATATTTTAAAATATCAAAACAGAGTGTTCTCTTGGTTTAGCTTTTTTTTTTATCTATCAAATTGAAGTGTAAAAAAAGGAAAGTGTGTTTTCACAACTTGCGCATCTATTTCCATACTTTTTCATCAAGTGTACTCCAAACCTCCACAGGGGGGCAGCATTGTATGTATTTCATTCCTGTACTGTGATCACATTATGTTCGCTGTCTCCTCAGCACCGTGAAGCCACTCCGCCTCCAGAATCCTCCACGAGGGGTCCCCAGCGTTAATTCATGGCAGTGAGGGGAAAGATGAGCGAGTCCAAGCATCCCTTCATTCATTCACAAACTCGAAAGCCACCCACGTGGTGGTGATGAGGATCGGGTTAATCCAGGTAGGCCGTGGGTTGACGGAATCATTCTCACCTCTTGACTCTTTCAGAAACACTTATTTCTTTTATTTAGTCATCGGCCATGATGAACTATTAGGTATATAAGGGTGGCCTATTAAATTTTAGACCTGAATTCAATCCATAAGAAACCCCTTTTCTTTTTATCCACAAAGGGAAAATAACTCCCTTTCATTTCTAACTAAATTATCTAAGTATAACTAACGCTAGGTGTTTTAGAAATCTGATATGACAAACAAAATTGGGAACGCACGCGTAGACCTTCATATTTTCAGTTTGAGTCCTTCCACAATTGACCCCCAACAGGCTGTTGTGAAGTACTCTAACCGTCCCCCACTGAGGTTTGCTGATTGAAAACTAGACGAAGGCAACATCGCTAAAGATAACTGAGTTTATTCTGATGATAAAACGTAATAGTTGCGCAAAATAAGGAAGCCTGAGGTCAGCCTCGAGAGTGCACCAAACACCAAAGCGAAACTTTTATGTGCGTAGAGTTTTGTGTGGCGGTTTGATGCTTGGTAAATAAAAAGGGCTTGTGTCCTTCAGAGTAGAACCATCGGTTTCTGCTATGTCCACTTGTTGGCTTCACCTCTGGTCACCTTGGGTTTCACACAACGTGTCCATTCATGGTTATACCATAGCAACTTGATATTGTGTAGCTAGTTCTCAGTCACCTCTAAGGGATCCGGGCCCCAATACTCCTACGTTCAGCCCACTAAACCTCTCCATCGCCTATCTGTCACCAAGTGCACTAAATCACCGTCAGCCAGGTTAAGCGGCTCCCTCCGATGAAGTTGTTTTCTTTCGTTGGTTTTTATTTATTTGTAAAATTTCCTGGGTGAAATTGTCCCGCATCCCGATAAGGACCTCCATTAGACGAGATGGTCGGGGGAAGGGACGGGCGGTCGGTCGATCGACGGCACCCCGTGTGATAAAACAAGCGCCCTCACAGCGCGTGAGAGGGGTGGAGATAACCATCTCGCCATGGGCCTCCGTCACACAATAGACGCACTTATTTCCTTTTTTATCTTTGTATTTTTTTAGACACCTTCTTCTCTACCTACTACTGCGTCGTGTTATATAACCCACCTACAGCGAAGGAAACGGGAACGAAAGATTTGTCGGGTGGCTTCTGTTTCTTCTTCCTCTTGTTTTTCGTCGTCGTCTAACACATTTTCTTTTTTTCACGATCCCATGTGTCGTCGTCATCATCCATTATAAATAAAGTTTGCTTGCGTGTCCCTTTTTATGTAAGAAGTTATGTAACTGTCAGGGAGATCAGTTCAAACACTAGCTGGGTGGGGGGAACTGAATGCGGAAAATTACTCATTCAGTTAGTTATTCAGTTCCCCCCACCCAGCTAGTGTTTAGAACCAAGATGGACCCAAGATAGAGTTGCCAGGGACCCACTGTCCCCTGGGGCCTTCTGTCTCCCAGGGGCCTTCTGTCTTCCAGGGGCCTTCTGTCTTCCAGATGCCCTCTGTCTTGCCGGGGCCTTCTGTCTTCCAGGGGCCTTCTGTCTTCCAGATGCCCTCTGTCTCGCCGGGGTCCTCTGTCTCCCAGGGGCCCACAGTCTTCCAAGGGCCCTCTATCTCCCAGTCACCCTCTGTCTCTCAGGGCCCCTCTGTCTTCCAGGGGCCCTCTATCTCCCAGTCGCCCTGTGTCCCCAGGGGCCCTCTGCCCCCAGGGGCCCACTGCCTCCCAGGGGCCCTCTGTCTCCCAGTGGCCCTCTGTCTCTTAGGGGCCCTCTGTCTCCCAGGGGCTCGTTGTCTCCCAGGGGCCCTCTATTTCCCAGGGGCTTGATTGCGCTCTGGTCCTCTGAATTTGGCTCCTATAGGTGCTCTGGCAGCAAGGGTCTCAGCTACTTCTGTCGAGTAGACATATTCGATAAAGTAGTCAATAAAAACAAAACTAAAAGGTTTGACCATTGCAATGGAATGAAGGCACTCGCCTTCATTCATTAATACGTTTATCTTTGCCTGCAGAAACATATACTATCTTCCTTTTCTCCTAGCAGGAGGAGACGGGTCTTACATCACCTTTTAGCTACTACCTCTGAACACGCTTTAACTGCCGTGTATGATTGTCATCGTTTGGCCTCCACGAATAGAATCATGCAATACTGAGTGGGTAGCATATGATAGAGCGGTGGCAGGTGTTAGAGTAGCTAGCAGATGCGTAGTACATGAGGAGTTTCCTGTCTGGCTCATGTGGTGCTATGCAGTAAAACATGGTGCTGACTTACAAACATTTAGATAGCTTGAATACGAATAGTTTGTATCTGCGATTTGACATGGCATCCGTCCCTGCGTCCCTGTGTCCGCCCCCCCCCCCCCCCCTCCACACGCATTCCTCCCTTCTATAAATTCATAAATTCAGAAGAATATGAAATCAATTTGGAAGTAACGCCTTTCGCGATGACTGAAAATAAAAAAACCTAAAACCTGTAGTCACTCCGTAAGGTGTTTGGGTTTCTAAAGTGTGGATGCTGAAGAACTCTCAAAGTACTCCAAGACACCAAATGTGGTTCTCGATTTTTCCTACATTCCAGCAAACACACTTTAACCAAGCACAGCTATAAATAGCATCTCCCACTGCTAAAGACGGATGGATGTGTTGTCATGGCAACATGTACAGTTGGGAAACGTCTAAACCAATATCCTTTTTTCGGTGAAATAGGAATGGGTGGGCGTGTAACTTGTGTATATATATATATATATATATATGGGCTGTATATATATATATATATATATATATATATATATAACGCAAACAGAATGAGTCACCATTCCCTCAGTCCCCATCAGGATATAAATACACTCACACACACACACACACACACACACACACACACACACACACACACACACACACACATACGCTTCTCTGCACGCTGCTGACGTTACGTAAAGTGGAGCGTGGGATGTGTGATGTCGACCATGAATAATTCATCCGTGTGGGATCCAACACCGAGGGATCTTCATTCATGAAGAAAACACAGAGAGAGAGAGAGTCTGGCAGACCACTCCTCCGCACGCTACACACGAACATACACACACCTACGTACATACACACACACACACCTGCACACATACATGCCCAGACACACACACAGACACAAACAGACACACATACGGTACATGTATGCTCACACACACACAACCACACACACACACACACATACACATACAGTACATGTATTCTTACACACACAAACACACACACACACACACACATACGCGCACACACATACAATACATGTATGCTCACACACACACACACACACACACACGTATGCAAACACACAAACGTAACCACACACACACACAAAGAAAATGTACACACACACACACCTAGGTATGTATGTACACACAAACACACACACACACACACACACACACACACACACACAGAAGTGCACATACACACACACACACACACACACACACACATACACACGAGGTTGTTGGGTTGAATGTCCACATGCACTGTACCATCAGGTATAATACAGGCAACGGCTTTCATTACTCAGAGTGGTCGTTAAAGTACTGCATGCATAGTGAACGTGCTTATGGTCATGCTCACATGTCCCATAACGATGCCAGGATAAGAACAATGTGTTATTCCAGCGTAAAGGATGAGGGAAGGTGGGCTGTCATGAAGCCTGTGAGAGGCCATTTCCAGCCAGGGGGTGGAGACTCTGCTGAAATATTCAAGCACAAATAACTTTCAGACGCAGTACTCTCCTTCCCTCGAGATGCTAAAGTACCAGAGTGGGTTTTTGTTAGTTTTTTTTGCTTGCTTTAGATTGCCAACTATATGTAGATTGATAAATAATGTATTAAATCCCCTTTGACTTGGATGTAGGGGTACATAAAAAGCCTAACTTAATCTGGGAATTTCTCTTATTACGACAAATGAATGATCTTGTATGTCGTCCACAGAGGGCGCAAGAACATTTAGCACCGTGATTTGGCATGAAAATCCAAGTACTGCAGTTTTTATTGTCAAAGGTATTTGTCCTTCCACAGAGGGATGCATTGCATTTTACTCTAAACCTGCTCTACGTAACTGTCTGCGGTCATCAATTATGGCTAAAGTTCATTTAAATGATGAGCGTTTAGAGAATAAACCCATTCAGCAACCGCTCAATCACTTCAGGGCTTTTGCTTCTCTCTAAATGAATGCGGTCGGTGAAGAAACCATGGCGGGAAATCTTGGTTGCAGAGGGCGTTTTTTTATTATTAACAATAGCTTGGGCTGATTCATGTGTGTGACATTTATTTATTTATTTCTCCAAACAATTCAACAACCAAATAACGAAAATGTTTTATTCATGTGAATCCCTGTGTGTTGACTCATCGCCAAGATAGATGTTTCATAACAGTTATCGACCATCCCGTTGTTTGTCGATGCCAAACCCAAATGAATGAATGGTGAACGGACCTATAGTTAACTCAAAACATTTAGAAAACACAGGACTGAGGGTAGGAATAATTCATAGCCTACATAATTGAATACTCCGTTAGAGTCTTTGATGTTGACTTGACCGTTAAAAAGAGAGGCCTGTATGCACCCATGTGTAGAGCACAGTGGGGCTGCCACACCGTGCTGCCTGTGTAGGACTATGGCAACCCCACGAAGGGAACTCCAAATGGATAGGAACCCAGGAAGAAGCATCTTCCTCCCAGCTGAAGGCACCGCCACATGTTCACAGGTCATGCATGGAGACGAGGGCTCCGTCGTGTCGGCAGAGACCGCAAACAATCAGCTGATGTATGCGCCACGGGGCTGGCCCTTGAAAAAAATATTTACATCCTTCCTACATCTATTTTTACACATTTGATATGGAATTCGAAAGATTCACTTGAACAAAGGTTTGTTTTTTCTTTTTCTGTTTAATGGCATGTTCTTGTTTTCAAATAACCAAGGGGCCTGAATCAAGGGGCTGTTAAAGCTAGACAGCATGTTGTTCTTAAAAGGGCATTTCGAAAAAACAATGGCTGTTAGTTTTCCCCCGCCTGGGCAAATGTTATTTGAAGCCGGTCTCTTGTTGCTCATTCAGGGCTCTTTGATTCAAATTAGACTGGGGGGCAGGTGTAGACAAAGTTTGATTCAAACAACAACCTGACCTTAGTGTCAAGGGGGACATTCAGTGATCTACTGCCTTTCCAATGTATTCAAATCGCATAAAGATATACCTGTTCCTGTAACCATCTGTGAAGACACTCTATGTTTACATTGTATACTCACATTTTCCCTTATTAGCACAAACTAACTCTTCCCAGAGCAGGGGATTTTCCCACAAGAAGCCCACGGAACATTCAGCTTCCAGAATTCCAGAACATTCAGCATTCAGAATTCCGTTCTCTCTCCCAGCTCTGGAGTGAGGTCTCTTCATCGGTCACTTTCTCTCTCTCTCTCCCTCTCTCCCTCTCTCCCTGCGGTGGAACATGAACACCTTCTCGTGGCTGAGGTAAGGCACTGGCAGAGGCTAACCACTGGGAACCACTTCAACCAGAACCAACCGAATCCAAGAAAAGGTAGGCCACTTCCCCAGAACTCTGGCAGCGTATTAAAGGGCTATTAAAGCGTATTTTAGCTGAGTGAGACCTGACGATGTGTGGGTCAAGTAAGGACAGAGAATAGGGTTGTGTTATTTTCCCTAATGGTAATTTTTATCCGGTGGTTGAGAGGTTCAAGCAGAATCACTTATGTCCTATTTTCGAGTTACACTTAACCAGCAAAATTAAAACTTCAAATCATATTTGTTGTTAAAATTCGTATATTGTAATTTATTTTAATATCTGTAAAATGGCTATGAAGCAATTAAACATATTTTCAACATGCAATGTTGGAATGTATTTAAGGAAAGGTTAACAGGTGCCTATTAGTGGAAAGAAGCACAAACACAAGAGACACACACATACACACGCACATTATGTTACGTTTATCAAACGAAATCTGTGCGTATGTTTCCATGGGGGAATTCACAGCAGGCCTGTCGCCATAAGTCTGTCAGTAGTAACTGCAGTCATTTGCCTGGAAGCGCCGCGGCCATTTTAAATCTGGTGCGGAAAATGTCAGAATGCTCCGTCAACTAGTTCCTACCCTTAGGCCTTCATCTTCATTCTTTTATGTTTCGTTTTGCAAAGTTCCTGATTTTATATAAATATATCTAAGTTATAGTTCAGATGTTGTTATATTATAGTTATGTTGTCTGATTGGGGAATTATTGAAACCAGCAATAAATAAAATATCAAAAGATTCTCCTACAATGATATCTCTTCACAGCCTATTCACAGTGACACATTGTGAGCGTGATGGTATATTGTACCTGATTAGACTTCCGTTTAAACTTCAGTTTTGAACCTACAATCACAACCCCACAAGACAGGCTAATTGTGATGCTGTCGAATTGCATGCTGTTAAGTCATGTTTATGCGGGAAGACCCCAATTGACTCAAGAGATAACTGTAGACAGAGGTCACATGTTGGAACATAGTGGTGGTAAAGTGGGTAGGAACAAAATACCCTGACACAAAGAATGGCTGAACTCGACGTAGACGTAAAACATTCCTTTTGAAGATATCTACAAAAATTAAAATTAAAATTAAAAAAAGGACAACATAGTTGTGCAGAGGGGACCTCCATTCTTCCATTTAGAGTCCCTGGGTTTAAAGGTTTAACTCTCTCTCTCTCTCCCTCCCTCCCTCTCTGTCTGAAGATGGAGGGAAAGGTGTGCACTGAAAATGGCTTTTAATTGATTATTCCATTGATTGGCAGACAGAGTGCAAAGGGGCTCGGAAAATGAAAACTGTATTTGTGGTCCAGTGAGTGGTTCAATGGACACGTGGTCACGTGGTGTGTGTGTGTGTGTGTGTGTGTGTGTGTGTGTGTGTGTGTGTGTGTGTGTGTGTGTGTGTGTGTGTGTGTGTGTGTGTGTGTGTGTGTGTGTGTGTGTGTGTGTGAGTGAGTGAGTGAGTGATTAAAATAAAATAAACTACATATTTTTACTGACAAACAGTATCGTTATGAAAAGCGCGCCCTTTCACTGAATCCAAAATGCAATGTAATGTCTTGTAAATCGTTTTTTGGATTATATAAATAACGCAGACATCGGCTATCCGTGTTCCAGAAGCGGTTGCATTAGGCCTGTATCAAAATTGGCCGAGTTGTGTGAGTTGAATTTGACATAACACAACACGAGCCGAGAGATTCAGCTCTCTGCAGGCTCCGAAGAAACCGTCTCATTAACGGTGTTCTCGAGCGTTAAATCAGCCGCGTCGCGTCATGAGGTCTCGGATTGTCCCCACATCTGATACCGCCCCCCCCCCCCCCCCCCCGCCCCCCTCTCTTCCTGTTCTGTCGGGAGTCAGATTGTTGCCGCGGTAACAGCAGCGCGAGTTATGCAACATCATTCGAGCGCAGGGTAAACAAAGTGTGCACCAGTGGGCCACACCCCCACACCCCCCAGCCTGCAGAAAGAAATGTGGAATGGAGAAGAATATATACGAAAACAACCCGAAAACAAGGTACCCTGTAATAAAGGTAGAATAAATTATACTAATAATAATGGATGCATTCAGAGCAGACCGTTGCTGATAACAATGCTGCTTTCTCTTCTAAAACATAACAACAACAAACGCATGTGTTGATGATTAACAACCATTAGTTGATAAAAGTATTAGCCCGGGACACTTATTGCCTTGTACTTTAGTCTGCATAATAACAGCTCCACGGTTTGTGTAATCATTGTTGCTATTTTTGGCATTCACCCTTCAAAGCGAGGGTTTAAAGACATGTTGGTTATACAAGCACATTGTTGGAGTGGCTGGTGAATGTAGAGAAGTGTGTGTGTGTGTGTGTGTGTGTGTGTGTGTGTGTGTGTGTGTGTGTGTGTGTGTGTGCGTGTGTGTATGTGTGCATGTCTGTGCGAGTGTGTGTATGTGTGTGCATGTCTGTGCGTGTGTTGTGTGTCTGTGTGTGTCTGTCTGTCTGTGCGTGTGCGTGCTTGTCTGTGTGTGTGTGTGTGTGTGTGTGTGTGTGTGCATATGTGTGTGTTTGTGTGTTTGGGCATATGTGTGTGTGTCTGGTGTGGTCCTTATCTCTGGAGGACAGCCATGGGATATACCATTGATATGTGCATTGGACCAATGAATTCACACATTTGAGAAATGGATTAATCCACTCAGATTATTCAATTCTATATTGATTTGAGATGATGATACAATTTATTAGATACATTTGATTTTGATATATTTATCAACATATGTTAATTTCTGTGACTGCTTTTTTTTCAGTGCATTTCCTCCACTTTATGAACCATTGACAGGGATTAGATTTAAGGTTGAACATGATTGGTTGTGTTTTAACGACCTCTGGTAACAACAGCCGCTACTTCCTGCTGGCTGTAAGGACTCGACAGAACCCATTTCTTTATTTGACTCTAACATATAAATTAACATCCTAGTTGTTTGTAACCCCCCCCCCCCCCCCCCCCCCCATAAAGGGGTTGTATATGCAACACAGGGTTAAAGAGACAGAAGGGCATCGGTCTGTAAATACTTCAACGCCGAACCATGGCCAAAAGTCTTTGCCACGCCAACACAAATCGTCCAGACAGCAGTTCCCAGTGAATGCAGCCTTTCTCTAAAAGTTTGCATCCAATAAACCTTTCTATTTTTTTACACACACACACACACACACGCGCGCACGCACGCACGCACGCACACACACACACACACACACACACACACACACACACACACACACACACACACACACACACACACACACACACACACACACACACACACACACACACACACAGCCAGCAAGCATATAAACCAAATCCACATGTTCATAAACTCTCAGGGACAATGTTTCACCGTCACCACCAGTGGTTTATTGTCGTCGAAAAAGAAAAGAAAAGAATAATAATGTTTCGTTATATAAAGTTCTGTTATCAACTCTGTGTGTGATTGCTGGTATGGCTGGGGCAGGTGAGTCATAAGTCACACAGCGGCAGTCGGGGGGGGGGGGGGGGGGGGGGGGGCACGAAGGTGGGTGGGCGGCTGTCGCATGAGCGCATTTGAAAGTTGATCCTTTTCCAACAGCAGGGGGTAGTTGCTGTCTAGTTCTCATTGTACCCGTTTTCACATCGAAGAGTTTATATTTTATAAGCCTCTGCCTGTATTTTAGAGGCCACTTCTTTTTCCAAGGGCTGTCTATCCATCCTATTTAAAATGGCTGTCGATTTTAGCATTACAAGAGAGATATTTATGTATTTATTTTGTAGCCTTCATCTATTCAGTATTCATATTTGTTTGCAACGTGATTGATGATCTGGTTGCCACCTTTGTATGGAAAGCATGTAACATGTTTCCCCGTACTTTGTTTCTGCTGAGGCAACGTGTTGTGTTTATAATTCATGGAAAACATACAGTTGTTGAAAATAACACCAGAACGGGGTTCCCACAAAGAACACCAGAACGGGGTTCCCACAAAGACTACCAGCTGTTAAGTTGCCAACGTGAGTTAGTGTTGCCCCCCAATCGTCTGTCACAAAAACCGTATCTTTCAAGGTTACAATGTGGGCCCCCTATTGACTATTGGTGGCAACTGAGTTAGAAAGTTGACGAAATCCTAAAACACATTTTGCCCCAAATTATTGACCTAAAATATGTCTATTTATAAAATAATGTACTGTGTTTTTTTTCAATTATCTTTCATAAATGATGGGCAAATCAAATAAAGAACGACTTATTATTATGCCTACTTCAGGCTACAATATAAAGGTCCCTAAATGGCTGCGTTAGTTGTCGTCGAGGAAAAGAAACCTCGCTTTTGTTGCGGAAGGCCTACAGTCAGTTGGCCCGCCAAAATATGCTTCCGTCCCGGCGGATACAGGGATCCTCATTGCTCTCTCCCTACAGCGGCTGTTTGCATGGGAAAGCCCGGCCGGTCGGTGGTGGTGGAGGGGCACAACGTGACCTGACAACAAGGAAACTCCGGGAAAACCGTCAGTCCTAAACTATGTGCAAAGGGGGCCCCGAAGGGGGTCCACGACAAGCGACACCGTCGAGCCGCTCGTTGTTTGACAATCCCACGGCGTTTTAAACGAATGAACAACGAAGGACGCCTCAAATGTAAAGTAAACACATCGATGAAGATACGTCGTGTGTGTTTGAAACTTATTTTGCTTTAAATAAACACGGCGATGTGCGGCCGTCGAACGCCTCCCCAGTAGTTGTCATTCTGCAGTTAGGGGCGGAGACGGGACCCCTGGTGACGTCAGTGGGCCTGCCTGTTTCCTGCAATAGAAAGTGAGAGAGAAGGTGAAAAGAGAAAATCTAGACCTCTCCCAAAATCCCAATGGTGTGTTCCAGCCGAAATGTCTGACAATAGCTAGGACTGCACCTGTGAGTATACAGTCATTCAGTTTCCAAACGCCTCGCTTTGTTGCGCTTCTCGGCGTGCTCAAGTCGCTGCATTCATAGGGATCTCGTGTTGGCCAGCAACGCCTTTTCGGACACGAGTAGGCTCTTTATCAATGTCCTAATTGTTGTGTCTGGGTTTCAAAGAGAGATGGGGGGCTTTCTCGGTCCATGCATGCTTGGAATGTCACATTTTGGGTGGAAATAGGCTCCGATAGTCCTGCGGTTCGGTAGCCGTCTGTCACACACACGGTTGTTTTGGTGTCCGTGGTCGGCGATAGACTTCTGCAGTGAACAGTGCGCCGTGTGGCAACTTGGGCTTTCTCGCGCTCACTACGCAACGTGTAACGCTCACTGGACCTGTGCTTCTCGTGCTCGTGTAGAGTCCTGCTGTTTTACACTGTAGGTAAGTGGACCGCTGGGGGGGGGGGGGGGGGGGGGGGGGGGGCTTCTCTCCCCGCCATTTTCACACTCGTAGCTTCACGGTGAAATGAAGCGAGGCAGTGGGCTGTAACGTCGGTGTGCTTCATGCATCTGGG
>JACYXH010000118.1:32500-175831 GCA_026745465.1 Lota lota | reverse complement strand
CGATTACCACATCGCCACACTGATCATCATAACCACAACGCTAAACCGATCATCAAAACCGCAACGCCACACTGATCATCATCACCACAATGCCACTACGATCACCACAACGTAACCCTGATCATCATAACCATAACGCCAGAACGATCACCACAACGCCACACCGATCATTATCACCACACCGCCACACCGATCACCACAACACTACATCGATCATCAAAACCACAGTGCTACACCGATCACCAAACCGCCACACCGATTATCACAACGCCACACCGATCTTCAAAACCACAACGCTACACCGATTACTAAACCGCCACACTGATTACCACATCGCCACATCGATCATCATAACCACAACGCCACACCGATCATCAAAACCACAGTGGCACACCGATCACCAAACCGCCACACACATCACCACTACGCAACACCAATCATCATAACCACGACGCCACACCGATTATCACAACGCCACACCGATCATCAAAACCACAATGCTTCACCGATCACTAAACCGCCACACCGATTACCACAACACCACACCGATCATCATAACCACACCACCACACTGATCATAATCACTACAATGATCACCACAATTCCACACCGATCACCACAACGTCACACCGATCATGTTCCCAACAACGCTTTACAGATCACAACAACGCCACACTGATCATCATAATGACAACACCACACCGATCACCACACTGCCACACCGATCACCACAACGATCATCATCACCAAAACGCCACACCGATCATCATCACCAAAACGCCACACCGATCACCACAATGCTACACCGATCATCATCACCACAATGCCACTACGATCACCACAACGTAACACTGATCATAATAACCACAATGCCACACCAATCACCACAACGCCACACCGATCACCACAACGATCACCACAATGCCACACCGATCATCATAACCACAATGCTACACCGATCACCATCACCACAACGCCACACCGATCACCAAACCGCCACACACATCAACACAACGCCACACCAATAATCATAACCACAACGCCACACCGATCATCATCACAACACCAACACAACGATCACCACAACACCACACCGATCATCGTCACCACACCGCCACACCAATCACCACAACTCCACACCGATCACCACAACGCCACACTGATCATCAAAACCACAGCACTACACCGATCACCAAACCGCCACACCGATTATCACAACGCCACATCGATCATCAAAACCACAACTCTTCAGCGATCACTAAACCGCCACACCGATTACCACAACGCCACAACGATCATCATAACCACACCACCACACTGATCATAATCACTACAACGATCACCACAATTCCACACCTATCACCACAACGTCACACCGATCATGTTCCCAACAACGCTTTACAGATCACCACAACGCAACACTGATCATCATAACGACAACACCACACCGATCACCACACTGCCACACCGATGACCACAACGATCATCATCACCAAAACGCCACACCGATCACTAAAACGCCACACCGATCATCATAACCACAATGCTACACCGATCATCATCACCATAATGCCACTACGATCACCACAACGTAACACTGATCATCATAACCACAAAGCCTCACCGATCACCACAACGCCACACCGATCACCGCAACGCCACACCGATCATTATCACCACACCGGCACACCGATCACCACAACACCACACCGATCATCAAAACCACAGCGCTACACCGATCACCAAACCGCCACACCGATTATCACAACGCCACACCGATCTTCAAAACCACAACGCTACACCGATCACTAAACCGCCACACCGATTACCACATCGCCACATCGATCATCATAACCACAACGCCACACCGATCATCAAAACAACAACGCCACACCGATCACCAAACCGCCACACACATCAACACAACGCCACACCAATAATCATAACCACAACGCCACACCGATCATCATCACAACACCAACACAACGATCACCACAACACCACACCGATCATCGTCACCACACCGCCACACCAATCACCACAACTCCACACCGATCACCACAACGCCACACTGATCATCAAAACCATAACGCCACACCGATCACCACACCGCCACACTGAACATAATCACTACACCGATCACCACAATGCCACACCGATCACCACAACGTCACACTGATCATGATCCCAACAATGCTACACAAATCACCACAACGCCACACTGATCATCACACTGCCACACCGATCACCACAACGATCATCATCACCAGAACGCCACATCGATCATCATAACCACAACGCCACACCGATCACCACACCGATCATTACAATGCCACACCGATCATCATCACCACAATGCCACACCGATCAACACAACGTATCACTGATAATCATAACCACAACGGCACACCGATCCCCAAATTTGAGAATGGGGTCCCCCCACGACATGTGTTGACACTGGTTAAAGTACAGTGTTTGAATCTCTTTTCCTTGGTAAACTGGGAACTTGAAACCTCCTGGCGTTTTTCTCCCATTGACTCTTATGTAGAGCGGGGCGACCTACAGTGACCTTTGGGATTGGTCGGGGTGGCCCAAACGAGTACCGCACGTCCCCCTCGGTCCAGGGAACAATATATCACAAGGTCGGTGTGTGAAACGTCACAGAGAAAAGAAAAAGGCTTATTTTGAGTGATTTTTGTCAGCGGTACTCAGAATTGTCACTTCCGAGTGCCACTCGCTCAGATCGGGGTTGCAAAAGGCCGACCCGGAGACGGAAAGTTCTCACCGACCCGAGACTCGACACGCTTATTATAGGGCCCCACGTGGACTCGCTCACTGAACAGCGGCCCTCTGCGACCTCGGGGGACCGAACCACAACCCTTCATCGCTCGACGCAGCGAAGGTCAAACGGCATGGGGAGACTTGAGAGGCCCGGCCCCCTTTGGGCCGAGACACTTGAAATTTTGAGGGAGCCATCCCTTGCCCCCCCCCCCCCCCCCAGGTAGACCAAGCAAAGACCCGAATTGCTATCTTTTTCCTCTGATAGTAAATGAACAATATTTATCTCCCTTTAGTTTGAATAGAGATTTTGACTGGTGCTTGGTGAGTCGTTGTGGTTGGGCTAGAGCCACGAAATTGATACTGTCACACGTAGTGGAGGTTATCTTACATCTAAAAAAGACTCCAGGGCTCTAGCTTACTCTCACGTCATTGTACAGCGTTTAATAGGAGTGTTTTGTTCAGGCGTCTGACGTGGCCGTTTGAACGACTTCCGTTTGGGCTAGAGCTGCCATATTTAAAGTGTATTACGTTTTTTAAGCCCTCTTTCATTTAAAAAAATACCCCTGGTTCTTATGTTTTTTCTGTGATTAGATATGATGACAATGTGACCCTATTTTTCTCCCATTCGATTCATGGGAGAATTTGAATGGTGCTTGTTCAGTCACTTCCGTTTGGGATAGAGCCACGGAATTGATAATCCTACATGTAGTGGAGGTAATCTTTCATATGAAAAAGAGCCTAGGGTTGTAGCCTACTCCCAACTCATTCTATGGCTTTTAATAGGATCGTTTTGTTCAGGTCTCTGACGCGCCCGTTTGAATAACTTCCATTTGGGCTAGAGCCGCCAGATTGATTGTGTATGATGGTCTTTAAGCCCTCTTTCATATAAAAAAGAGCCCAGGTTTTTAGCTTACTCTTAAAAGCCACAATAAATAGTTTTATATCGGGGCCGGCGGCCTCCATTTTGTGTAATACCTCTGTCAGCCATTAGGCCAAAACGTGGTCGGTCGACCGTTCTAGAACCTTCCAATCGGTTAAATACTATATTTGAATAGCCAGAGTCCTATAAATGCCCCCCCCCCCCCTCCTTATCCTAAAGTCATTGTGTGCTCCTGTTTATTAATTTACCTTGTGATGACCTCTGATCTAGCCATTTGAATGTCTTGTGGCTGTTTGGCTAAAGCCACAAGATTAACATTATTATCATATGTATGTAGTGGAGTAACAGTTTCATATAAGCATACATTGAGAAAGCAACACCTACCTGTGTGATGAGGGTGATGAATAGATGAGAGATAATGTGTTTTTGTGTGAAAACATAAATGAACTGAAAGAGTTGCTTGGCTATTATTTGTTCTTGTTAGTATTAATAAGTATAATACACAACATAGATCCATGTATACATAAGAAAAGGACTGTAAAGTAAAGCCTGCAGCTACACTCGTGTGTAAAGTAATCCCTAAAAGTACACCAAAAACACCACAGTGATGTCTGCTTGTGAGGAAGGCCCTCGTGACATTGGGCGAGAGAGAGGGCCGCCATCCTATTCACCGGTGAATGGCGGTGGCTGGCTGGCTGTTCTGCGGGCGGAGGCTGGTCTTTGCGCAGGAGCAGGAGGAGGTAGGTGCTACACAGGATGGGGATGTCGAGGCACGGGGCGGTCTGGTGCTGGGAACACACAGAGAGAGAGAGAGAGAGAGAGAGAGAGAGAGAGAGAGAGAGAGAGAGAGAGAGAGAGAGAGAGAGAGAGACACACATACACTAACAGCTTTAGCAGAATACAAAATAATAAGTCTATCGCGCTGTTAATAGTGTAAAGTAAAGGGACATACTAGGGTGAATGAATATATAACATATATGTGTTATTTCCAGTTTAATTGTGTAGTTTATATTTGTTATTCCATTTTGTATATTTAGGGTTGTACAAATGATAATAGCAGGCATGGGGCATATGCGTGTGTGTGTGTGTGTGTGTGTGTGTGTGTGTGTGTGTGTGTGTGTGTGTGTGTGTGTGTGTGTGTGTGTGTGTGTGTGTGTGTGTGTGTGTGTGGAAGGTTTGAGGACAGACAGACACACACAGTTTGTGTAATAATAGTCTGTCACCTTGTCAATGAAAGGCACGTAGCAGTGTTAATGATCACACAAATATTGCATAGCATTTTTTATATTACCATTTGAATCGAGTAATAATTGAGTGAAGGTGTATGTAGTCTATTAATATTGAACGTCCTGTCACTTTAACTCACTCCACTGACATCAGAAACAGTTAGCAAGTGTTGCAAAGAGTCATTTATTAATTCGAGGACGACGATTAAAAGGACGTGCAGCAGCAGACTACTAATCTATGACGCTGTTAATGGCGTAACAAGTAAAGGGACGACAGTGATCAGTACACATCGATGATGTCAATAGTATGATTGGAATTGAGTAAGGCATGCACTAATGTGCTCTAATGCACCTGAATGAATATGTTTTTGTAGCCTTGTCCAATACTACACGCCACCTAGGTGGCTCCCATACTCCACCTAGGTGACTTTCCTCGGGCTCCTCCAAACGAATGGACACAGGGTGGTGATGTTGAACCGGTTTATTGTAAAGGTTGCATGGAATGAGGCATGCAGATGGTGCTCCATGCTGTCATGCTGTCATGCCAGAGCGCTCTCTCTGAGTGTGTGTGGGGGTGGCTGGTTTAACATGTGCACACTGATTGCTCAATGTGCAACAGGTGTGCAGCCCCACCCAGCCCCAGAGTCCAATTAGTCTGACTCGGGCCAGGTGAGGCTGCTTACACCAGCCACCATCCACACACACTCCCACAGTTGTCTATTAATAAAGAATGTCCGTCAGTATTTATTAATTAGGACGATTGAAAGGACGTGCAGCAGCAGCAGATAGACTACTAGTGTCTGACGCTGTTAATGGCGTAAGTAGTAAAGGGACGGACGACAAGGGGTTAATGATGAGCACAAATATTACACATGATGATTGATTGGAATTGTAATAATGCAGCGTAAGGAACGATTGACGCAAATTATGAATAGACTACGTCATGGTTCCTTCAGTATCATTGACGCTAAACTCTGCTGATGAAGACTTGGAAAAAAAATCTACCACATGGATCATCATAACCACACTGCCACACCGATCACCACAACGCTACACCGATCATCATCAACGCACCGATAACCACAACGATATTCATCACCACACCGCCACCACAACGCCTCACCGATCATCATAACCAAAACGCCACACCAATCACCATCACCACACCGCCACACCAATTACACAACGCCACACCGATCACCACAACGCCGCTCAGATCATCATATCCACATTGCCACACCAATCACCACAACGCCACACCGATCACCACAACGCCACACCAATTATCATCACCAGAACGCCACACCGATAATCATCACCACACCAACACACCGATCACCACAACACCACACCGATCTTCATCACCACACTGCCACACCGATCACCACAAGATCACACCGATCGCCAACACCACAAAGCCACACCGATCATCATCACCACAACGCCACACCGATCCTCATCACCACACTGCCACACCGATCACCAAAACGCCACACCGATCATCATAACCACAATGCTACACCGATCATCATCACCACAATGCCACTACGATCACCACAACGTAACACTGATCATCATAACCACAACGCCACAACGATCACCACAACGCAACACTGATCACCACAACGCCACACAGATCATTATCACCACACCGCTACACCGATCACCAAACCGCCACACCAATTATAACAACGCCACACCGTTCTTCAAAACCACAATGCTACACCGATCACTAAACAGCCACACCGATTACCACATCGCCACATCGATCATCATAACCACAACGCCACACCGATCATCAAAACCACAACGCCACACCGATCACCAAACCGCCACACACATCTCCACAACGCCACACCAATCATCATAACCACAACGCCACACCGATCATCATCACAACACCAACACAACGATCACCACAACACCAAACCGATCATCGTCACCACACCGCCACACCAATCACCACAACACCACACAAATCATCATAACCACAACGCCACACCGATCATCAAAACCACAACGCCACACCGATCACCAAACCGCCACACACATCACCACAACGCCACACCAATCATCATAACCACAACGCTACACCGATCATCATCACAACACCAACACAACGATCACCACAACACCACACCGATCATCGTCACCACACCGCCACACCAATCACCACAACTCCACACCGATCACCACAACGCCACACTGATGATCAAAACCACAACGCCACACCAATCTCCACACCGCCACACTGATCATAATCAATACACCGATCACCACAATGCCACACCGATCACCACAACGTCACACCGATCATGATCCCAACAACGCTACACAGATCACCACAACGCCACACTGTTCATGACACTGCCAGACCGATCACCACAACGATCATCATCACCAGAACGCCACACCGATCACCACAACGCCACATCGATCATCATAACCACAACGCCACACCAATCACTACACCGCGACACCGATCATTACAATGCCACACCGATCATCATCACCACAATGCCACACCGATCAACACAACGTATCACTGATAATCATAACCAGAACGCCACAGTAATCGGTGTAGCATTGTGGTTTTGAAGATCGGTGTGGCGTTGTGATAATCGGTGTGGCGGTTTGGTGATCGGTGTAGCGCTGTGGTTTTGATAATCGGTGTGGTGTTGTGGTGATCGGTGTGGCGGTGTGGTGATAATGATCGGTGTGGCGTTGCGGTGATCGGCGCAGCGTTGTGGTGATCGCTGTGGCGTTTTGGTTACGATGATCGGTGTAGCATTGTGGTTATGATGATCGGTGTGGCGTTGTGGTGATCGGGTTGGCGTTTTGATGATGATGATCGTTGTGGTGATCGGTGTGGCAGTGGGGTGATCGGTGTGGTGTAGTCGTTATGATGATCAGTGTGGCGTTGGGGTGATCTGTAAAGCGTTGTTGGGAACATGATCGGTGTGACGTTGTGGCTATCGGTGTGGAATTGTGGTGATCGTTGTAGTGTTTATGATCAGTGTGGTGGTGTGGTTATGATGATCGGTGTGGCGTTGTGGTAATCGGTGTGGCGGTTTAGTGATCGGTGAAGCGTTGTGGTTTTGATAATCGGTGTGGCGTTGTGGTGATCAGTGTGGCGGTGTGGTGATGATGAATGCTGTGTCGTTGTGGTGATGATGATTGCTGTGTCGTTGTGGTGATCGCTGTGGCGGTGTAGTGATCCGTGTGGCGTTGTGGTTATTACTATCAGTGATACGTTGTGTTGATCGGTGTGGCGGTTTGGTGATCGGTGTAGCTCTGTGGTTTTGAGGATAGTTGTGGTGATCGGTGTGGCGGTGTGGTGATGATGATTGCTGTGTCGTTGTGGTGATGATGATTGCTGTGTCGTTGTGGTGATCGCTGTGGTGGTGTAGTGATCCGTGTGGCGTTGTGGTTACGATTATCAGTGATACGTTGTGTTGATCGGTGTGGTATTGTGGTGATGATGATCGGTGTGGCATTGTAATGATCGGTGTGGCGGTGTGGTGATCGGTGTGGCGTTGTGGTTATGATGATGGATGTGGCGTTTTGGTGATCGGTGTGGCGTTGTGGTGATGATGATCGTTGTGGTGATCGGTGTGGCAGTGTGATGATCAGTGTGGCGTTGTGGTGATCTGTGTAGCGTTGTTGGAATCATGATCGGTGTGACGTTGTGGTGATCGGTGTGGCATAGTGGTGATCGGTGTAGTGATTATGATCAGTGTGGCGGTGTGGTGATCGGTGTGGCGTTGTGGTTTTGATGATCAGTGTGGTGTTGTTGTTATCGGTGTGGAGTTGTGGTGATTGGTGTGGCGGTGTGGTGACGATGATCGGTGTGGTGTAGTGGTGATCGTTGTGTTGGTGTTGTGATGATGATCGGTTTGGCGTTATGGTTATGATAATTGGTGTGGTGATATGTGTGGCGGTTTGGTGATCGGTGTGGCGTTGTGGTTTTGATGATCGGTGTGGCGTTGTGGTTATGATGATCGATGTGGTAATCAGTGTGGCGGTTTAGTGATCGGTGTAGCGTTGTGGTTTTGAAGATCGGTGTGGCGTTGTGATAATCGGTGTGGCGGTTTAGTGATCGGTGTAGCGCTGTGGTTTTGATGATCGGTGTGGTGTTGTGGTGATTGGAGTGGCGGTTTGGTGATAATGATCGGTGTGGCATTGTGGTGATGATGATCGGTGTAGCAATGTGGTTATGATGATCGGTGTGGCATTATGGTGATCGGTGTGGCGGTGTGGTGATCGGTGTGGCGTTGTTGTTTTAATGATCAGTGTGGCGTTGTGGTGTTCGGTGTGGAGATGTGGTGATTGGTGTGGCGGTGTGGTGATGATGATTGGTGTGGTGTTGTGGTGATCGTTGTGTTGGTGTTGTGATGATGATCGGTGTGGCATTATGGTTATGCTTATTGGTGTGGCGTTGTGGTGATGTGTGTGGCGGTTTGGTGATCGGTGTGGCGTTGTGGTTTTGATGATCGGTGTGGCGTTGTGGTTATGATGATCGATGTGGCGATGTGGTAATCGGTGTGGCGGTTTAGTGATCGGTGTAGCGTTGTGGTTTTGAAGATCGGTGTGGCGTTGTGATAATCGGTGTGCCGGTTTGGTGATCGGTGTAGCGCTGTGGTTTTGATGATCCGTGTGGTGTTGTGGTGATCGGTGTGGCATTGTGGTGATAATGATCGGTGTGGCGTTATGGTGATGATGATCGTTGTGGTGATCGGTGTGGCAGTGTGGTGATGGGTGTGTGGTTTTCGTTATGATGATCAGTGTGGCGTTGTGGTGATCTGTAAAGCGTTGTTGGGAACATGATCGGTGTGACGTTGTGGTGATCGGTGTGGAATTGTGGTGATCGTTGTAGTGATTATGATCAGTGTGGTGGTGTGGTTATGATGATCGGTGTGGCCATGTGGTAATCGGTGTGGCGGTTTAGTGATCGCTGAAGCGTTGTGGTTTTGATGATCGGTGTGGCGTTGTGATAATCGGTGTGGCGGTTTGGTGATCGGTGTAGGTCTGTGGTTTTGATGATCGTTGTGGTGATCGGTGTGGCGGTGTGTTGATGATGATTGCTGTGTCGTTGTGGTGATCGCTGTGGCGGTGTAGTTATCCGTGTGACGTTGTGGTAATCGGTGTGGCATTGTGGTGATCGGTGTAGTGATTATGATCAGTGTGGCGGTGTGGTCATGATGATCGATGTGGCGTTGTGGTGATCTGTGTAGCTTTGTGGTGATCGGTGTGGTGATTATGATCAGTGTGGCATTGTGGTTTTGATGATCGGTGTGGCATTGTGGTGGTCGGTGTAGTGATTATGATCAGTTTGGCGGTGTGGTCATGATGATCGGTGTGGCGTTGTGGTGATAATAATCGGTGTTGCATTGTGGTGATCGGTGTGGCGTTGTGGGGATGATGATTGTTGTGGTTATCGGTGTGGCGTTGTGGTTATGATGATCACTGTTGCGTTGTGGTGATCTGTGTAGTGTTTTGGTGATGATCATCGGTGTAATTTTGTGGTGATCGGTGTGGCGTTGTGGTGATCGGTGTGGTGATTATGATCAGTGTTGCATTGTGGTTTTGATGATTGGTGTGGCGTTGTGGTTATGATGATCGATGTGGTGATGTGGTAATCGGTGTGGCGGTTTAGTGATCGGTGTAGCGTTGTGGTTTTAAAGATCGGTGTGGCGTTGTGATAATCGGTGTGGCGGTTTGGTGATCGGTGTAGCGCTTTGGTTTTGATGATCGGTGTGGTGTTGTGGTGATCGGTGTGGCGGTGTGGTGATCGGTGTGGCGTTGTGGTTTTGATGATCAGTGTGGTGATCGGTGTGGAGTTGTGGTGAATGGTGTGGCGGTGTGGTAACGATGATCGGTGTGGTGTTGTGGTGATTGTTGTGTTGGTGTTGTGATGATGATCGGTGTGGCGTTGTGGTTATGATGATTGGTGTGGCGTTGTGGTGATGTGTGTGGCGGTTTGGTGATCGGTGTGGCGTTGTGGTTTTGATGATCGGTGTGGCGTTGTGGTGACGATGATCGGTGTGGTGTTGTGGTGATCGGTGTGGCGTTGTGGTGATCGGTGTGGCGTTTTGGTGATGATGATCGTTGTGGTGATCGGTGTGGCGGTGTGGTGATGATGATTGCTGTGTCTTTGTGGTGATCGCTGTGGCGGTGTAGTGATCCGTGTGGCATTGTGGTTATGATTATCAGTGATACGTTGTGTTGATCGGTGTGGCATTGTGGTGCTGATGATCAGTGTGGCATTGTAATGATCGGTGTGGTGATCGGTGTGGCGTTGTGGTTATGATGATCGATGAGGCGTTGTGGTGATCGGTGTGGCGTTCTGGTGATGATGATAGTTGTGGTGATCGGTGTGGCGGTGCTATGATCAGTGTGGCGTTGTGGTGATCTGTGTAGCGTTGTTGTGATCATGATCGGTGTGACGTTGTGGTGATCGTTGTGGCATTGTGGTGATCGGTGTATTGATTATGGTCAGTGTGGCGGTGTGGTGATCGGTGTGGCGTTGTGGTTTTGATGATCAGTGTGGCATTGTGGTGATCGGTATGGAGTTGTGGTGATTGGTGTGGCGGTTTGGTGACGATGATCAGTGTGGTGTTGTGGTGATCGTTGTGTTGGTGTTGTGATGATGATCGGTGTGGGATTGTGGTTATGATTATTGGTGTGGCGTTGTGGTGATGTGTGTGGCGGTTTGGTGATCGGTGTGGCGTTGTGGTTTTGATGATCAGTGTGGCGTTGTGGTTATGATGATCGATGTGGCGATGTGGTAATCGATGTGGCGGTTTAGTGATCGGTGTAGCGTTGTGGTTTTGAAGATCGGTGTGACGTTGTGATAATCGGTGTGGCGGTTTGGTGATCGATGTAGCGCTGTGGTTTTGATGATTGGTTTGGTGTTGTGGTTATCGGTGTGGCGGTGTGTTGATCGGTGTGGCGTTGTGGTTTTGATGATGAGTGTGGTGATCGGTGTGGAGTTGTGGTGACTGGTGTGACGGTGTGGTGATGATGATCATGTGGTGTTGTGGTGATCGTTGCGTTGGTGTTGTGATGATGATCGGTGTGGCGTTGTGGTTATGATTATTGGTGTGGCGTTGTGGTGATGTGTGTGGCGGTTTGGTGATCAGTGTGGCGTTGTGGTTTTGATGATCGGTGTGGCGTTGTGGTGACGATGATCTGTTTGGTGTTGTGGTGATCGGTGTGGCGTTGTGGTGATCGGTGTGGCGTTTTGGTGATGATGATCGTTGTGGTTATCGGTGTGGCAGTGTGGTGATCGATGTGGTGTTGTCGTTATGATGATCAGTGTGGCGTTGAGGTGGTCTGTAAAGCGTTGTTGGGATCATGATCGGTGTGACGTTATGGTAATCGGTGTGGCATTTTGGTGATCGGTGTAGGGATTATGATCAGTGTGGCGGTGTGGTCATGATGATCGATGTGGCGTTGTGGTGATCTGTGTAGCTTTGTGGTGATCGGTGTGGTGATTATGATCAGTATGGCATTGTGGTTTTGATGATCGGTGTGGCATTGTGGTGGCCGGTGTAGTGATTATGATCAGTTTGGCGGTGTGGTCGTGATGATCGGTGTGGCGTTGTGGTGATAGTGATCGGTGTTGCATTGTGGTGATCGGTGTGGCGTTGTGGGGATGATGATTGTTGTGGTGATCGGTGTGGCGTTGTGGTTATGATGATCACTGTTGCGTTGTGGTGATCTGTGTAGTGTTTTGGTGATGATGATCGGTGTAACGTTGTGGTGATCGGTGTGGCGTTGTGGTGATCGGTGTGGTGATTATGATCAGTGTTGCATTGTGGTTTTGATGATCGGTGTGGCATTGTGGTGATCAGTGTGGCGGTGTGGTGATGAAGATCGGTGTGGTGTTGTGGTGATCGGTGTGGCGGTGTGGTGATCGGTGTGGCGTTGTGGTTTTGATGATCAGTATGGCGTTGTGGTAATTGGTGTGGCGGTTTAGTGATCGGTGAAGCGTTGTGGTTTTGATGATCTGTGTGGCGTTGTGATAATCAGTGTGGAGGTTTGGTGATCGGTGTATCTCTGTGGTTTTGATGATCGTTGTGGTGATCGGTGTGGCGGTGTGGTGATGATGATTGCTCTGTCGTTGTGGTGATCGCTGTGGCGGTGTAGTTATCCGTGTGGCGTTGTGGTTATGATTATCAGTGATACGTTATGTTGATCGGTGTGGCATTTTGGTGATGATGATCGGTGTGGCATTGTAATGATCGGTGTGGTGATCGGTGTGGCGTTATGGTTATGATGATCGATGTGGCGTTGTGGTGATCGGTGTGGCGTTCTGGTGATGATGATCGTTGTGGTGATCGGTGTGGCAGTGTGATGATCAGTGTGGCATTGTGGTGATATGTATAGCGTTGTTGGGATCATGATCGGTGTGACGTTGTGGTGATCGTTGTGGCATTGTGGTGATCGGTGTGTGATTATGATCAGTGTGGCGGTGTGGTGATCGGTGTGGCGTTGTGGTTTTGATGATCAGTGTGGCGTTGTGGTGATAGATGTGGAGTTGTGGTGATTGGTGTGGCGGTGTGGTGACGATGATCGGTGTGGTGTTGTGGTGATCGTTGTGTTGGTGTTGTGATGATGATCGGTGTGGCGTTGTGGTTATGATTATTGGTGTGGCAATGTGGTGATGTGTGTGGCGGTTTGGCGATCGGTGTGGCGTTGTGGTTTTGATGATCGGTGTGGCGTTGTGGTTATGATGATCGATGTGGCGATGTGGTAATCGGTGTGGCGGTTTAGTGATCGGTGTAGCGTTGTGGTTTTGAAGATCGGTGTGGCGTTGTGATAATCGTTGTTGCTATTTGGTGATCGGTGTAGCGCTGTGGTTTTGATGATCGGTGTGGTGTTGTGGTGATCGGTGTGGCGGTGTGGTGATAATGATCGCTGTGGCGTTGTGGTGATTGGTGTGGCGTTGTGGTGATCGGTATGGCATTGTGGTTATTATGATCAGTGTTATATTGTGGTGATCGTAGTGGCATTGTGGTGATGATGATCCGTGTAGCATTGTGGTTATGATGATCGGTGTGGCGTTGTGGTGATCGGTGTGGTGTTGTGGCTATGATGATCGATGTGGCGTTGTGGTGATCGGTGTGGCGTTCTGGTGATGATGATCGTTGTGGTGATCGGTGTGGCAGTGTGATGATCAGTGTGGCGTTGTGTTGATCTGTGTAGCGTTGTTGGGATCATGATCGGTGGTAACGTTGTGGTGATCGGTGTAGCATTGTGGTGATTGGTGTAGTGATTATGATCAGTGTGGCGGTGTGGTCATGATGATCGGTGTGGCGTTGTGGTGATCTGTGTAGCGTTGTGGTGATTGGTGTGGTGATTATGATCAGTGTGGCATTATGTTTTGATGATCGGTTGGAGTTGTGGTGATCGGTGTGGCGGTGTGGTGATCGGTGTGACGTTGTGGTTTTGGATGATCAGTGTTGCGTTGTGGTGATCGGTGGTGACGTTTGTGGTGATTGGTGTGGCGGTGTGGTGATGATGATCGGTGTGGTGTTGTGGTGATGAAAATCGGTGTGTTGTTGTTGTGATCTGTGTTGCGGTGTAGGTGATCATTGTGCGTTTGGGTTAGGATGATGCGGTGTGGCGTTGTGTGATCGTGTGGCGTTCTGGTGATGATGATCGTTGTGGTGTGGTGGTGATCGGTATGGCATTGTGGTGATCGGTGTGGCGTTGTGGTTATGATGATAAATGTTGCGTTGTGGTGATCTGTGTAGTGTTTTGATGATGATGATCGGGGTGACGTTGTGGCGATCGGTGTGGCGTTGTGGTGATTATGATCAGTGTGGCATTGTGGTTATGATTATCGGTGTGACGTTGTGGTGATCGGTGTGGCGTGGTGGTGATGATGATCGGTGTGGCGTTGTGGTGATCATTGTGTTGGTGTGGTGATGATTATCGGTGTGGCATTGTGGTGATGATTATTGCTGTATCGTTGTGGTGATCGTTGTGGTGGTGTAGTGATCCGTGTGGCGTTGTGGTTATGATGATCGGTGTTACGTTGTGTTGATCAGCGTGGCATTGTGGTGATGATGATCGTTGTGGTTATCGGTGTGGCGGTTTGGTGATTGGTGTGGCGTTGTGGTTATGACGATCAGTGTTACGTTGTGGTGATCGTAGTGGCATTGTTGGGATGATGATCGGTGTGGCATTGTGGTGATCGGTGTGGTGGATCGGTGTGGCGTTGTGGTTATGATGATCGGTGTGGCGATTTGGTGATCGGTGTGGCGTTCTTGTGATGATGATCGTTGTGGCGTTTTGGTGATCGGTGTGGCAGTGTGGTGATCGGTGTGGCATTGTGGTTATCGGTGTAGTGATTATGATCAGTTTGGCGGTGTGGTCAAGATGATCGGTGTGGCGTTGTGTTGATAATGATCGGTGTTGCATTGTGGGGATCGGTATGGCGTTGTGGGGATCATGATTGTTGTGGCGTTGTGGTGATCGGTGTGGCGTTGTGGTTTTGATGATCGGTGTGGCGTTGTGGTGATCAGTGTGGCGTTGTGGTAATGATGATCAGTGTGGCGTTGTGGTGATCGGTGTGGAGTTGTGGTGATGGGTGTGGCGGTGTGGTGACGATGATGGGTGTGGTGTTGTGGTGATCGTTGTCTTGGTGTTGTGATGATGATCGGTGTGGAGTTGTGGTTATGATGATTGGTTTGGCGTTGTGGTGATGTGTGTGGCGGTTTGGTGATCGGTGTGGCGTTGTGGTTTTTATTATCGGTGTGGCGTTGTGGTAATGATGATCGGTGTGATGATGTGGTAATCGATGTGGCGGTTTAGTGATCGGTGTAGCATTGTGGTTTTGATGATCGGTGTGGCGTTGTGATAATCGGTGTGGCGGTTTGGAGATCGGTGTAGCGCTGTGGTTTGGATGATCAGTGTGGTGTTGTGGTGATCGGTGTGGCGTTGTGGGGATCGGTGTGGCGTTGTGGTGATCGGTGTGGCGTTGTGGTTATGATGATCAGTGTTACGTTGTGGTGATCATAGTGGCATTGTGGTGATGAAGATCGGTGTAGCATTGTGGTTATGATGATCGCTGTGGTGATCGGTGTGGCGTTCTGGTGATGATGATCGTTGTGGTGATCTGTGTGGCAGTGTGGTGATCGGTGTGGTGTTGTCGTTATGATGATCAGTGTGGCGTTGTGGTAACCTGTGTAGCGTTGTTGGGATGATGATCGTTGTGACGTTGTGGTGATCGGTGTGGCATTGTGGTGATCAGTGTAGTGATTATGATCAGTGTGGCGTTGTGGTCATGATTATCGGTCTGGCGTTGTGGTGATAATGATTGTTGTGGCGTTGTGGTGATTGGTCTGGCATTGTGGTAATGATGATCGGTGTTGTGATCTGTTATGGTGATCGGTGCTGCGGTGTGGTGATGATGATCATTGTGGCGTTTTGGTGATAATGATCGGTGTGGCGTTGTGGTGATTGGTGTGTCGGTGTGGTGGTCATGATCGTTTTGGGGATGATTATCGGTGTGGCGTTGTGGTTTATCGGTGTGGCGGTGTGGTGATGATGATCGGTGTGGCGTTGTGGTGATGATGATCAGTGTGGCATTGTGGTTATGACAACAATGTCAGAACTACAGAGGCTGCAGAGGGGAGAGAGGAGGGGAAAGAGGAGGCTGCAGGAGGGGAGAGCAGAGGGGAGAGAGGAGGCTGCAGAAGGGGAGAGAAGAAGCTGCAGGGGGGGAGAGCAGGCTTCAGGAAGGGGAGAGAGGAGGGGAGAGAGGAGGCTGCAGGAGGGGTGAGAGCAAGCTGCAGGAGGGGAGAGAGGAGGCTTCAGGAGAGGGCGAGAGTTGGGGAGAGAGGAGACTACAGGATAGGAGAGAAGAGGCTGCAGGAGGGGAGAGAGGAGGCTGCAGGAGGGGAGAAAGGAGGGGAGAGAGGAGGCTATAGGAGCTGCGAGAGCAAGCTGCAGGAGGGGAGAGAGGAGGCTACAGGAGGTGCGGGATCAAGCTGCAGGAGGGTAGAGAGGAGGCTGCAGGAGGGGAGAGAGGAGGCTACAGGAGGGGAGAGAGGAGGCTGCAGGAGGGGAGAGAGGAGGGGAGAGAGGAGGCTGCAGGAAGGAAAAGAGGAGGCTGCAGGAAGGGAGATAGAAGGCTGCAGTATTGGAGAGAGGATGCTGCAGGGAGGGAGAGAGGAGGGGAGAGGATGCATCACGAGGGGAGAGAGGAGGATTCAGGAGAAGAGGAGAGATGAGGGGAAAGAGGAGGCTGATGGAGGGGAGAGAGGAGGCTGCAGGAGGTGAGAGAGTGGCCTGCAGGAAGGGAGAGAGGAGGGGAGAGAGGAGACTGCAGCAGGGGAGAGAGGAGGTGTAAGACGAGGCTACAGGAGGGGAGAGAGGATGCTGCAGGAGGGGAGAGAGGAGGGGAAAGAGGAGGGGAAAGAGGAGGTTGCAGGAGGGAACAGCGGAGGGGAGAGAGTAGGCTGCAGGAGGGGAGAGAGAAGGGGAGAGAAGAGGCTGCAGGAGGGGAGAGAGGAGGGGAGAGAGGAGGCTGCAGGAAGGGAGAAAGGGGGCTGCAGGGAGGGAAGAGGAGGGGAGAGAGGAGGCTGCAGGAGGGGAGAGAGGAGGCTGCAGGGAGGGAGAGAGGAGGCTGCAGGAGGGGAGAGAGGAGGGTGCAGGGAGGGAGAGAGGAGGCTGCAGGATGGGAGAGAGGAGGGGAAAGAGGAGGCTGCAGGAGTTGAGAGAGGAGGCTGCAGGGAGGGAGAGGGGAGGGGATAGAGGAGGCTGCAAGAGGGGAGAGAGGAGAATGCAGGAGGGAAGAGAGGAGGGGAGAGAGGAAGCTGCAGGAGGGGAGAGAGGAGACTGCAGGAGGGGATAGGGAGGTTGCATTATGGGAGAGAGGAGGCTGCAGGAGTGAAGAAGGGAGGTTGCAGGAGGGGAGAGAGGACGGGAGAGAGGAGTCTGCAGGAGGGGAGAGAAGAGGCTTCAGGGAGGGATATTAGAGGGGAGAGAGGAGGCTGCAGGAGTGGAGAGAGGAGGCTGCAGGAGGGGAGAGAGGAGGCTGTTGGAGGGGACAGAGGAGGCTACAGGGAGGGAGAGGGGAGAGGATAGAGGAGGCTGCAAGAGGGGAGAGAGGAGAATGCAGGATGGAAGAGAGGAGGGGAGAGAGGAGGATGCAGGGAGGGAGAGAGGACGGGAAAGAGGAGGCTTCAAGATGGGAGAGAGGAAGCTGCAGGAGGGGAGAGAGGAGACTGCAGGAGGGGTTAGAGGAGGCTGCATTAGGGGAGAGAGGAGGCTGCAGGAGGGGAGAGAGGAGGGGAAAGAGGAGGCTGCAGGAGGGGAGAGAGGAGGCTGCAGGGAGGGAGAGGGGAAGGGATAGAGGAGGCTGCAAGAGGAGAGAGAGGAGAATGTAGGGAGGGAGAGAGGACGGGAAAGAGGAGGCTTCAGGAGGGGAGAGAGGAAGCTGCAGGAGGGTAGAGAGGAGACTGCAGGAGGGGAGAGAGGAGGTTGCATTATGGGAGAGAGGAGGCTGCAGGAGGGGACAGAGGACGGGAGAGAGGAGTCTGCAGGAGGGGAGAGAATATGCTTCAGGGAGGGATATTAGAGGGGAGAGAGGAGGCTGCAGGAGTGGAGAGAGGAGGAGAGAGAGGAGGCTGCAGGAGGGGAGAGAGGAGACTGTTGGAGGGGAGAGGGGAGGCTGCAGGAGTGGAGAGCAGATGGGAAAGAGGAGGCTGCAGGAGGGGAGAGAGGAGGAGAGAGACGAGGCTGCAGGAGGGGAGAGAGGGGGGAGAGAGGAGGGGAGAGAGGAGGCTGCAGGAGGGGAGAGAGGAGGCTGCAGTGAGGGATAGAGGAGGGGAGAGAGGAGGCTGCAGGAGGGGAGAGAGGAGGCTGCAGGGAGGGAGAGGGGAGGGGATAGAGGAGGCTGCAAGAGGGGAGAGAGGAGAATGCAGGGAGGGAGAGAGGACGGGAAAGAGGAGGCTTCAGGAGGGGAGAGAGGAAGCTGCAGGAGGGGAGAGAGGAGACTGCAGGAGGGGAGAGAGGAGGAGAGAGAGGATGCTGCAGGAGGGGAGAGAGGGGGAGAGAGGAGGCTGCAGGAGGGGAGAGAGGAGGCTGCAGGGAGGGAGAGGGGAGGGGATAGAGGAGGCTTCAGGAGGGGAGAAAGGAGACTGCAGGAGGGGAGAGAGTAGGCTGCAGTGAGGGATAGAGGAGGGGAGAGAGGAGGCTGCAGGAGGGGAGAGAGGACGGGAGAGAGGAGTCTGCAGGAGGGGAGAGAAGAGGCTTCAGGGAGGGATATTTGAGGAGAGTGAGGAGGCTGCAGGAGTGGAGAGAGGAGGAGAGTGAGGAGGCTGCAGGAGTGGAGAGAGGAGAAGAGAGAGGAGGCTGTTGGAGGGGAGAGGGGAGGCTGCAGGATTGGAGAGCAGAGGGGAAAGAGGAGGCTGCAGGAGGGGAGAGAGGAGGAGAGAGAGGAGGCTGCAGGAGGGGAGAGAGGAGGCTGCAGGAGGGGAGAGAGGAGGCTGCAGGAGGGGAGAGAGGAGGCTGCAGTGAGGGATAGAGGAGGGGAGAAGGGGAGAGGGATGGCTGCAAGAGGGGAGAGAGGAGGCTGCAGGAGTGGAGAGAGGAGGGGAGAGAGGAGGCTGCAGAAGGGGAGAGGGGATGCTGCAGGGAGGGAGAGAGGAGGGGAGAGAGGAGGGGAGAGAGGAGGCTGCCGGAGAGGAGAGAGGAGGCTGCAGGAGGGTGAGAGGAGGCTGCAGTGAGGGATAGAGGAGAGAAGGGAGGCGGCTGCAGGAGGGGAGAGGGGAGGGGAGAGGAGGCTTCCTCTCTTCCCTCCTCTCACCCTCCTGCAGTCTCCTCTCTCCTCTCCTGCAGCCTCCTCTCTCTTCTCCTGCAGCCTCCTCTCTCCCCTCCTCTCTCCCTCCCTGCTGCCTCCCCTCTCCCCTTCTGCAGCCTCCTCTCTCCCCTCGTCTCTGCCTCCCTGCAGCCTCCTCTATCCCCTCCTCTCTCCCCTCCTGCAGCCTCCTCTCTCCCTCCTCTCTCCCCTCCTCTGTCCCCTCCTGCAGCCTCCTCTCTCCCCTCCTTTCTCCCCTCCTCTGTCCCCTTCTGTAGCCTCCTCTCTCCCATCCTCTCTCCCCTCCTGCAGCCTCCTCTCTCCCCTCCTGCAGCCTCCTCTCTCCCCTCCTCTATCCCATCCTGCAGCCTCTTCTCTTCCCTCCTTTCTCCCGTCCTGCAGCCTCCTCTTCCCCGTCCCTGTGTTCAGTGGACGGGTGTAGTATGATCAACGCATGAATCCTTATCCATCCACTGGGGTTTTCTTTCACTCTATCCCTAACTCTTTCACACACACACACACACACACACATACACACACACACACACACACACACACACACACACACACACACACACACACACACTTAATCTCAATGTTCTTGTCTCATGCAAAAAAGCAGAAAGGGAATAAATTTATTCATGACTGAACAAACAATTATTTACAGTGGCAGATTGTTTGCTGTTCTTTAATATGTTTTGGACAAAGGGCAGATCTTTTTGAAGCTCCTCATCCTTAGGCATTTTGTCTGACCTCTAAGGAGCCCATCTGATTGGTTTGGCGTTTGGTGTGACTGAAAATAGATTCAATGTTGAACAAGCGGGTCGGTAAATATGTCAAATCATTTAAATCAGGCGTTTTTTGGAAACCCATTGTCCCATCCTGTCGACTTTATCCATTGTCATATTTTCCAAGCATAGTCGTTATTATTATCATTTGACTTCCAGTTGGACTTTAAGTCTCGGTAGGTCTCTGTAGTCTCTGGAGGTCTCTAGGAGGACATGGTCTGACTCGAATGACGTCCACGGCTTCTCAAATCAACGTCCTCTGAGCATTAAGAAGAACATCCCAGTCCGCTGTGTCATTGAGAATACACACCTCTGGTATGGCGACTGAAATATTAATGACCACTGCCAAGAAAACTTGCAACGTGTATTGCATCCCGGACAAAACTCCAGCCTCCCCTCTCCTTTGAGCTTAAAGGTATATTTGACTTTTTAAGATCGAAGGAGAATAAATCTGTGGTGTGCTCCTTCTCTGCCATCCTTCGCTCCGCTGGAATTGCCACTGCCGTGTATTCCATGTTTTCCCTGTCAACCGGAACAAGTCCTCCTCTCTGAATAAATAAACTCTCCTTCCTCTTCTGCTCATTCCTTCGTTCTTATAAAGTGACATCTCTCTCAATCTCTGTCTGTCTTGGCAGGTGGCTGTTTGTTAAAGACAGTGTTCGGTACAAAGAAGGGTACAGATTTAAGAGTTTGAGAGTGCCAGGATGAAAGTGAGGGTGCTAGGATGAGAGTGAGTGCTAGGATGAGAGTGAGCGTGCCAGGATGAAAGTTAGGGTGCTAGGATGAGAGTGAGTGCTAGGATGAGAGTGAGCGTGCTAGGATGAGAGTGAGAGTGCTAGGATGAGAGTGAGTGCTAGGATGAGAGTGAGCGTGCTAGGATGAGAGTGAGTGCTATGAGAGTGAGTGCTAGGATGAGAGTGAGAGTGCTAGGATGAGAGTGAGTGCTATAAGAGTGAGAGTGCTAGTAATGACGTACATTACGTATGTCATTATAATCATTGCCATTTAGACTGATTGCATTAGATCAGACTGATTAAGGTTGAGCTTTTAAAATGTCACATCGTCCACACACTGATCCGTTGGACTTCAGGTGGGTTCTGTTACGCAGCGGGGATGCAGCGACCTCCAGGCGCTCCACTCTAACCGTACGCTAACCGGACACCATCCTATTATAAACTAATCACCTGCACCTGTGTTTGATTGTGTCCTGCTTATTTATTCCCTCTGCTCCCCTCACTCCCTGCTGAAACTTCCCAAGTGCTCAACGTAAGGCCTGTGTCTCAGTAGTGTGAGAGTCAGGTTCCTTCTATTCATTCTGCGAGAACGTGGTTCTCTATATTTGTTCATCTTTAAGACCGTGTAATATCCGCCTATTTACGTTGGTGTTTTGGAGACTTAGTTTCTCAACTTTATTTTCTCGTGTAAAGCCATTTTGTTCACCAGTTTTCCCTGCCTGCTGCTCCTTCTTTACACACCACACTTGGGTCCACACCTTACCCCAATCTCAACAGGGTTGGTCCCTAATATATAATATATAATATATCCTTTAGAAGCAGCAGTACAACATGAACAACGTCTCCGTACAGAGTCAGTGGTCCAATGCCAGTATGATGGGAGGAGGAGGCAGCGGTTGTTCTCTGTCAGTGGTGGAATTATGGGGGAGCCCCTCCTCCCCGAAAGAGACCTGAGATTCAATGACACAACATTTGGGAGGTTCTCTCACATTCTATAACTTTTTATTTGATTCGCTTCAATCCAATCCAATGCAATTCGCAAATGTGCGTTAAATTATAGGCTAACAAAGAACGAATATATTATAATAGAATGTAATTATCATTTCAAAGTGAACCCCCCCCCCCCCCCCCCCCCCCCCATCTAAATGTGCAGTCGTCATACTTTAAATATGTACAATTGTTCAGTGATTTAGATCATGGGATCAATCTCGTAATGTGTTAAAGTTGTGCTTTTAGGTATCAATTCTTAAAAATAATATATCCCAGAGTTTGTTTTCATCATGATCTTATGTTAGAGGTTTCATAGGTTAGGGAAATGAGACCAGCGCAGAATGATTCCAACAGTAGACAACAATAACTGCAATAATCACATTTCCATATGCCTACATTATACCTATGTCGTTTGCGACCCCAATAAATAAAAATAACCGATCCATTATTATTTGACCGCTTTTATTCTATACAGATATTTCATTTGCTGCGCTCCAGACGGTGGCTCTTTCTCGTGTCGAGCCTCTCGCTGACAGCCAATCACGTTCTCGTTCTCATTAGTTCTTAATTGAATTCAGCTGTGCATATAGCCCACGTGATGTCGGGCATCTGTTATTTTTTTGTGTTTGGCGTAGTTTAGCAATTTTGCAATATGGGTTAGGCCTATACCTTGTATTAGGTAGACGTTGCTCCCAAACGCGATTCAAAAAGGACCCGCTGTTGCTTATTTGTGCGCTTTTGAATAAACAATCCGGACAACGTGGCCACCACCGGGGGAGCGTCACCGAGGAACACCGCGGTGAGTCACCCCACGCTCAGTGTGTATTGGGCTGCTTGAAGTGGTCTGGTTGTGTTTGGCTGCTGGCTTTGGATCAGCCCGAAATTGTACATTAGTGCACCGCACACATCACACTCTGCCCATCTCTTCACTCACAATCTATATCACGGTTATTTCCCCTCAAAGTGAACCTGGATTTGACCGCTCAGTTAATTGGGTTTTGCTCGTTGTAGTTTAAATTGAGTTGTAGCTTGTGTTTTGAGTGCAATGTGCACACGTGTTTGTATTGGGCCTAACTGGGGACAACTAACCGACTGACTTTACCGACGCTGCACCGACAACCTCCGTGTGAACACGGGGAAGTGTGTGTGCTCTGGAAATTGGACGCAAAATGGAGGAACAGCTGCAACTATGGTGAAATAACGACGTTTGGGTAAAACTAGAACTGTTGAAAGCAAACAGTCGTAGGTTAAGAGGTAAGTAGACCAATTGGCGGATACAACTATTTTCGCCAATTGCTTTCTTGTTCAACAGCGCCACTGGACTACAGGACCTCCACTAGGTGAAATCAATGCTGCATCAGACAATTGAACGGCCCAGCGCCTTCTCCAGATGCTCTACCTCCCCCAGGAATCCACAAAGACTACCTGAAATGCCACGTGTCCGAAATATCCAGGATGGAAGTCTGTCAAACCGAAATGAGTCCACGTTTGTGAATTTAAGGAAATCTCCAAGGAACTCCACAAAGAAAAGGGAGTGTTCCGTTTTTGCTCCATCCATAACCCCACTGGACCCTTCGTGTCATTTGGAAATCCGTCATACTGACTAGACTACTGACTGACTGGGGGGGGGGGGGGGGGTCTGTTGAGGTGTGGTTTAAGGTTGGTTCTGGCCTGGTAGAAGGTTGGCATGCGGGAATTTGAAGAGGTTAGATGCTGTACTTGCTTTACACATGCACTTGCACACTCTCCCAATTTTAGTTTTTCCTTTTCACAACTTTCAATACACTTGCAGGCTGCTGTTTGACTGCGGCTTGATGTTGAATTCTGTGCAATGTGTTAATTCTGTCCAGTGCGGTTTCATTCTGTGCAACACGATTTTTTTTTATTTTGTGCAGTGCTGTTTATTGTATAATTTGCCTCTGGCGGTGACCCCTTTAGTTCAAGCCAGTCTCAACTCAAGAATGAGGGTACAGTAAATGCAACGGTGTTGGGAGCTTCGCACCAATAGCTTGGAAGCTAGTGTGCTATGTCGAACGAGACCCAAATAGAAACGATGCACTATTATTTGAGCGCTTTCATTCCCTATGGGTTAAGGTTCATATGACGCATTCGATACCTAGGCCCACACCTTCTCTTCTCGAGCGAGAAGCAGCTGCTGCTTGATGTTGAAGTCCGTGCAATGTGGTTACATTCTTTGCAATAGTTTTTTTTATTTTCTACACTGTGCTCTCATTCCATGCAATACGGTTTTTTATTTTCTATACTGTGCTCTCATTCCATGCATCACGGTTATTTTCTACGTTGTGCTCTCTTTCTATGCATTACGGTTTTTTATTTTCTATACTGTGCTCTCATTCCATGCAATACGGTTTTTTATTTTCCACACTGTGCTCTCATTCCATGCAATACGGTTTATTTTCTACACTGCTCTCATTCCATGCAATACGGTTTTTTATTTTCTATACTGTGCTCTCATTCCATGCAATACGGTTTTTTATTTTCTATACTGTGCTCTCATTCCATGCAACACGGTTTTTTATTTTCTATACTGTGCTCTCATTCCATGCAATACGGTTTTTTATTTTCTACACTGTGCTCTCATTCCATGCAATACGGTTTTTTATTTTCTATACTGGGCTCTCATTCCATGCAACACGGTTTGTTATTTTCTATACTGTGCTCTCATTCCATGCATTACGGTTTGTTATTTTCTACACTGTGCTCTCATTCCATGCAATACGGTTTATTTTCTATACTGTGCTCTCATTCCATGCAACACGGTTTTTTATTTTCTATACTGTGCTCTCATTCCATGCAACACGGTTTTTTATTTTCTATACTGTGCTCTCATTCCATGCAATACGGTTTTTTATTTTCTATACTGTGCTCTCATTCCATGCATTACGGTTTGTTATTTTCTATACTGTGCTCTCATTCCATGCAATACGGTTTTTTATTTTCTATACTGTGCTCTCATTCCATGCAATACGGTTTGTTATTTTCTACACTGTGCTCTCATGCCATGCAATACGTTTTTTTATTTTCTACGTTGTGCTCTCATGCCATGCAATACGTTTTTTTATTTTCTATACTGTGCTGTCATGCCATGCAATACGGTTTTTTATTTTCTATACTGCTCTAATTCCATGCAATACGGCTTTTTATTTTTTGCGTTGTGCTCTCTTTCTATGCAAGAGTTTTCTATTTACTACACTGCTCTCATTCCATGCATTACGGTTTTTTATTTTCTGCACTGTGCTCTCATTCCATGCATTACGGTTTTTTATTTTCTATGCTGTGCTCTCATTCCATGCAATACGGTTTTCTTTTCTACGTTGTGCTCTCATTCCATGCATTACGGTTTTTTATTTTCTACACTGTGCTCTCATTCCATGCAATACGGTTTTTTATTTTCTACACTGTGCTCTCATTCCATGCAATACGGTTTTTTATTTTCTACACTGTGCTCTCATTCCATGCAATACGGTTTTTTATTTTCTACACTGTGCTCTCATTCCATGCAACACGGTTTTTTATTTTCTATACTGTGCTCTCATTCCATGCAATACGGTTTTTTATTTTCTACACTGTGCTCTCATTCCATGCAATACGGTTTTTTATTTTCTATACTGTGCTCTCATTCCATGCAACACGGTTTTTTATTTTCTATACTGTGCTCTCATTCCATGCAATACGGTTTTTTATTTTCTATACTGTGCTCTCATTCCATGCAACACGGTTTGTTATTTTCTATACTGTGCTCTCATTCCATGCATTACGGTTTGTTATTTTCTACACTGTGCTCTCATTCCATGCAATACGGTTTTTTATTTTCTACACTGTGCTCTCATTCCATGCAATACGGTTTGTTATTTTCTATACTGTGCTCTCATTCCATGCATTACGGTTTGTTATTTTCTACACTGTGCTCTCATTCCATGCAATACGGTTTTTTATTTTCTACACTGTGCTCTCATGCCATGCAATACGGTTTGTTATTTTCTACACTGTGCTCTCATGCCATGCAATACGTTTTTTTATTTTCTAAGTTGTGCTCTCATGCCATGCAATACGTTTTTTTATTTTCTATACTGTGCTGTCATGCCATGCAATACGGTTTTTTATTTTCTATACTGCTCTAATTCCATACAATACGGCTTTTTATTTTCTGCGTTGTGCTCTCTTTCTATGCAAGAGTTTTCTATTTACTACACTGCTCTCATTCCATGCATTACGGTTTTTTATTTTCTGCACTGTGCTCTCATTCCATGCATTACGGTTTTTTATTTTCTATACTGTGCTCTCATTCCATGCAATACGGTTTTTTATTTTCTACACTGTGCTCTCATTCCATGCAATACGTTTTTTTATTTTCTACACTGTGCTCTCATTCCATGCAATACGGTTTTTTATTTTCTACACTGTGCTCTCATTCCATGCAATACGGTTTTTTATTTTCTACACTGTGCTCTCATTCCATGCAATACGGTTTGTTATTTTCTACACTGTGCTCTCATTCCATGCAGTACGGTTTGTTATTTTCTACACTGTGCTCTCATTCCATGCAGTACGGTTTGTTATTTTCTACACTGTGCTCTCATTCCATGCAATACGGTTTTTTATTTTCTACACTGTGCTCTCATTCCATGCAATACGGTTTGTTATTTTCTACACTGTGCTCTCATTCCATGCAATACGGTTTGTTATTTTCTACACTGTGCTCTCATTCCATGCAGTACGGTTTGTTATTTTCTACACTGTGCTCTCATTCCATGCAGTACGGTTTTTTATTTTCTACACTGTTCTCTCATTCCATGCAATACGTTTTTGTTCTACACTGTGCTCTCATGCCATGCAATACGTTTTTTTATTTTCTACGTTGTGCTCTCATGCCATGCAATACGTTTTTTTATTTTCTATACTGTGCTGTCATGCCATGCAATACGGTTTTTTATTTTCTATACTGCTGTAATTCCATGCAATACGGTTATTTTCTACGTTGTGCTCTCTTTCTATGCAATAGTTTTCTATTTTCTATACTGCTCTCATGCCATGCAATACGGTTTTTTATTTTCTGCGTTGTGCTCTCATGCCATGCAATACGGTTTTGTATTTTCTGCACTGTGCTCTCATTCCATGCAATACGGTTATTTTCTACGTTGTGCTCTCATGCCATGCAATACGGTTTGTTATTTTCTACACTTCTCTCATTCCATGCAATACGGTTTTTTATTTTCTACGTTGTGCTCTCATGCCATGTAATACGGTTTTGTATTTTCTGCACTGTGCTCTCATTCCATGCAATACGGTTATTTTCTACGTTGTGCTCTCATGCCATGCAATACGGTTTGTTATTTTCTATACTGTGCTCTCATTCCATGCAATACGTTTTTTTTATTTTCTATACTGTGCTCTCATTCCATGCAATACGGTTTTCTTTTCTACGTTGTGCTCTCATTCCATGCAATACGGTTTTTTATTTTCTATACTGTGCTCTCATTCCATGCAACACGGTTTGTTATTTTCTACACTGCTCTCATTCCATGCAATACGGTTTGTTATTTTCTATACTGTGCTCTCATTCCATGCAGTACGGTTTGTTATTTTCTATACTGTGCTCTCATTCCATGCAATACGGTTTGTTATGTTCTACACTGTGCTCTCATTCCATGCAATACGGTTTTTTATTTTCTACACTGCTCTCATTCCATGCAATACGGTTTGTTATTTTCTACACTGTGCTCTCATTCCATGCAATACGGTTTGTTATTTTCTATACTGTGCTCTCATTCCATGCAGTACGGTTTGTTATTTTCTATACTGTGCTCTCATTCCATGCAATACGGTTTGTTATTTTCTACACTGTGCTCTCATTCCATGCAATACGGTTTTTTATTTTCTACACTGTGCTCTCATTCCATACAATACGACCTACACTTTCTCGTCTCGAACTTCTCGCTCACAGCCAATCACATTGTCATTAATTCCTAATTGAGTTCCCCACGCAACTGCAAATATAGCTCGACAATGTGATTATGATTTATTATTTATTTTGGTTTACTTTGTTGACGCCAGTCCAAACTCACTGACTGAGGGTACAGTAAATGCAACGGTGTTGGGAGCTTTGCACCCATAGTTTGGAAGCTAGCATTGCACCCATAGTTGGCGTTTTTCCCAGTGAAACTTTGCATATGTTTTTTTAATTTACATTGACTGTCTTTTAGGAATTCTGTTTGGCAATCCTAAGCACCTTCACTGGCAAAATCTGATTCGTAGTACGAAAATTTTACATTTCAATATTTTAGTCCATTGGAAGAATTTACTGAAGATGACTAGTTGCTCTCAAATGTATGTATAGCAACCCACACTAATTGATTTGGGTCAGGTTCCCTGACTGTACCAGACCTATCTTGCTCTATGTGGCTCATGCTGCCTTTCATATTGGTTATTTCCAAGGAATTTAAGAATTCCAAATGAATAATGAACAGTGTACGATAAGTCTTGATTTTTATTTTATTTTTTCAGGGGCAAGGTTGGCCCCTAACCCTTTAATTGCAAGAGCAGTGTTCTAGAGGTTGTCAAATCCAGGACTGGTGCTGGGAGCTGCAGCTGGAGGGAAGGCCAGGAGCACTACAGTTCTACAGATGTGGAAGGGTAAGACACTGGAATCCACATCTTGGGATGGTTAAATTGTTTAGGACACTAGCATCAGCATCTCCTCGTACAAACCTAAATGAATTCATACAGATGTGTTTGTTGTGATTGGCTGTTAAGAAAGCATTCCAAGCCACTAGGACGAGCATCAAGATGTATATTCCATGTGTGGTTGAGAGAGTAATATAATACAACTATTGATTATCAAAACTGCACAGTATAGACCAAGGTACATGTAAAATACACTATTGACATCTGAGTGAGCTGTTGGATTGCTGGAAAAAAAATGTATATTTACATCAACAGGGAGTAAAGAAATGTCCAGTGTGCAAATGGAGCACATGTGTTTAAGTTTCAGAAGGACTGAGGCCACTCAGCTGGAGGTCCTGGCGGTGGCGGTCAGCTGGAGGTCCTTGCAGGTGCAGCTTGTGTTAAGCCCAAGCAGCTCCTCGTCCAGGAAAGGTGAACTCTTCAACCGATTAAAGGTTCATAGAGTAAATCTGAGCATCTAGGTCTGAATTTAGGAACTAGTAGTATTTTTGTCAATAGATAATTAACCTAATTAATTGGGGTTTTATCACTTGGAACTTGGTAGTGAGTGCACTAGAGTAGCAGGGTTTGGGTTTTTGGTCCACCAGAATAGGAGTCACTGGTGCTGAAGATCAGTGCTCAGGTGACGACCACCCCGCCCCCTTATTTATCCAGAGAAGGTACATACATGTACAGCTGATGGCTTTAACGTTTTGAAACAGATCACCTGTTGCTATGGTGGTCCTCTCCCAGCAGAGATAGCGTAGCACCAGGGTCAAACCACCTGCTTCTTAAAGACGTGTATTAAAATCACCAAGCGGCTTGATGACTAATGGTTCTTTAAACTCAGGGCCGCGGCCCGGAGCAGAGGATGGACCAAAGGCCTGCAGTACAGCGCCCTAAAGACCACATGTGGACCCAGGTAAGATGCTTAACTTTCCATCTTAATGGGATTTTTACTTTGAATATTCAACATGGTAGAATATTTGGGTAGACCCAGGTGAGCGCTTCAATAGTTACTTCATTCTAAATGGACCAAATGGCAAGGTAGCATGGTGCTGCATTTAGGAGTCTTTGAATGCCCGTCACGTTTGGTGATCAAAATGTCTTCTAAATCGGCCAGCACAATGTGAAACTGACTTAATTTTTTTCATCATTTCACTTTACAGTATGATGACTGAAGAGTTGATCTACTCCAGTGTCCTATTCCCGGTCCAACCTGAGGATCCCTGGCTACACCTACACACCACTCTGCACCCAACATAAACTCTGCCTACTCCACCCCACATCACTTTACTGTTAACTTTTAAAACAAACTACATTGTCACACCAGGTTTTGTGGAAAGTATGTTTAGCTAAATCTTTTGATATGTCCATTTTATTTCTGTACATTGTATCTGTGAACCCAGCTATTATATTTCTATCACCCTTAGCTGGGAACCCTCTTAATGGAGCGACTAAAGGGACATGGCTGGAAGCAAACCTGAGCCCTGATCTTAACCTTCTTCCTAACCCTAAGGCCTCAATTTAACCACAAATAAAATAAGACCAAAATTAGCCTATCTAACCTACCTAAATGTAGCCATCTAACCTAAACATCATAAAGGCTTAAACTTAACCTAGTACCTAAACTCGCTTACCTAAATTTAACCATCAATCCTAAACCTCTCTAAAATGCGTAAACTCTTACCTAATACCTAAACTTAAGAATCTTTAGTACAATAACTAATGCCTAAACCAAACAGGGCCTAAACTTAACCATAACTAACAGTATACCCAAACACCTCTAAAATGTCCTATTTCAAACTTTATACTAAATTAACCATCCTTAATCTTAATCCCAAACTAGACTAATTTAGCGCTAAACCAGACTTGTCCCTTGGTCGCTCCACTTTATTTTTAAAGGTTTCTCTTTTCCCCATCGGGGTTTTTGAGTTTTAATCCTTGAGGGCTTGAAGTGCATGATGATTGAACGCTTCATAAATAAACATGCTTTATATTTACCCATTTTGTTTTCGCTTTTGTTAGCTTTTTAATGTGGAATTGGTACAACTGAGCTGTTTCAGCATCCTCACGTGTGATTTCCTGTTAAAATAACCATTCTCACGCTGATGTCCGCAAAGACTAGGAATGCGTTTTAACACGACGAAGTAGTGATCGGAGGAACATGTAGGAAATGGCATGATTCAGTCCGTTCATCTGATGCTGCCATAATGATAATACTCTACTGTACGCCACACTGCTCAAGACGCAGGGAAGGGAGACGACTGAAGGGTACCTTCTACTGGGCGAATGTAAAAGGGGGTACTGGTTCTACTGGGGACTCTAATAAAAGGGGTGCTGGTTCTACTGGGGACTCTAATAAAAGGGGTGCTGGTTCTACTGGGGACTCTAATAAAAGGGGTGCTGGTTCTACTGGGGACTCTAATAAAAGGGGTGCTGGTTCTACTGGGCAAACCTAATAAAAGGGATGCTGCTGAGGCTATTGGTTACCGCCTTCATCGGGAGTCACTATCCCTGTCCGGTAGCGTTTCATCGCAGCAGCTCAACTTATTGGGGTGGCCATCTCCTGGTGGGCTATGGGAGCTTCTTGTGCATATGGGGCTTCCCTGACCACCAGATCTGGTGTCTTCGTCTGAACGCCTGGCCTCTGTTTGAGGCGGCTCCTGCTTGAGAGAGTTCTTTGAAGCTTTGGTGTTGCGTGGTTTGGGGATGGGCTGATGAGGCTCTGGGCTGGCGGCTGGCGGTGGAGTTTAGGGGGAAGTGTGTGCAGAAAGAGAAGCCGGTGAGAACTGTTGACAAATAATTAGGTATTCAGTGTATCTGTGGATGCCTACTGTTGTTCTAGGGATTGGTATTATATTAAATTGGAAACGCTTATACCTCAGCCACTGATCGCACAAAAGTTGTCAAATTTGTTTACGAATTATGTATGTTGTATTATGTATGTATGTCGGAACAAAACTTGTATGTTGGAACCAAACTTTATAGACCTGCTTACTGGGGTAAGCAGGTCTATAAAGTTTTGTTCCGAAATTCCCATTAGGGGGCGCTATAATTCACGGTCCAAGTTAAACGATCAGCATTTCCGCCGTGATAGATTAAAAAATCGGAAACTTGGTGTACATGCCTTATGTCTCATGCTGAACATGTTTGTCATTTGGACACAATGTCCGTCAAAATAGATTTAGCTGTACAGTGAAATGTCAGTAAAACTTCAAATGTTATTCAGAACCATAGCTTTAAATGACAGTTTGGATGTACATGATCTATGGACTTTTGATTGGGTAAAAAAAAATGCCAGTTATGGCAAATTCAAAATATGCTAATGAGCGAACATTATATCAACCACGGGTCAGCATCAGCAGGTAGCAGAAACTTGAACATAGAGGGCCCCTCCCTTAATGTGTAAAATGTGGTGTCCATATCTAATTCCATGACATCAGTAATTCCTCATAAGCGCAATGCACCATTTCGCCAATAGTGCGCTCAAATTCACACATAAATGGCAGCTGTAACAGTTTAAACTCTTCTGGGAAGGCTTTCCACAAGGTTTAGGAGTGTGTTTATGGGAATCTTTGACCATTCTTCTTGAAACGTTGAGTGAGCGTCTACGATTACCAAAAACATATTTCCCATCAAAGGACCTGCATAGTCTATGTGTAGCCTTCTCCATGGCTTACTGGGCCACTCCCAGGGATGGAGTGGGGCACTAGCAGGTGCTTTTCTCTGCTCTTAACATGTGGTGCATGATTTTACCTTCTTTTCAATGTCAGAATCCAAATTGGGCCACCACATGTAGCTCCTGGCCAAGCCTTTCATTCTGGTCATGCCGGGATGACTCTGATGCAGTTGTTCCATCATTGCTGTGCGTCCTCTCTCTGGAACGACGACCCGGGCTCCCCACAGCACACAGCCGTCCTGGACACTGAGCTCGTGCTGTCTCTGTTTGTAAACGGCAAACTCATGTCCATCCATGTGATTTGGCCAGCCCTTCAGTAGGTACTCACAGACCCTTGACAGGACTGGATCTTTGGCTGTCCAGATCTGGATTTGCTGCGAGGTCATCATTGGGCTGTTCTCCTGATCCAGCATTAGCACTCGTTCCTCAGGAGGCGGACTGCTTGGACACTCTAGGAGAGAGGAGGCGGCTGAGAGCATCAGCGTTACCGTTGTCCTTACCTGCTCTGTAAGTAATGACATACCCACATGCTCATAATGTTACTGCCCATCTCATTATTCTGGGAGATGCCATTTGTGGCACTGCTTTCATTTCATTCAACAAACTGATAAGAGGCTTATGGTCAGTATAGATTTCAAACTTCCTCCCATATAAGTATTTATAAAACTTCTTCACGCCAAATATGGTAGCTAATCCCTCCTTATCAAGTTGTGAATAGTTCTGTTCAGCAGGTGAGAGTGTGCGCGATACAAACCCTATAGGCTTCTCAGCCCCATCTGGCATACGGTGAGACAATACCGCTCCCAACCCGTAGGGCGAGGCATCACAGGATAGAAGAGTACTTTCCCTTCATCATAATGTACCAACACTCTGCTCGACTGTAACAATTATTTTGACTGGTTGAAGGCCCGTTTTTGCTCCGACCCCCAACATCATGGCTCGTCCTTCCTAAGCAGCTGGTGCAGAGGAGCCAATAGGGTAGACAACTTCGGTAGGAACCTATGGTAGTAGTTTAACAGTCCCAGATATGCTTTCAATTCCGTGACTGTAGTAGGCGCTGGTGCATCCTGGACCACCTTCACTTTCTCTGGCACTGGATGCAGCCCAGTAGCGTCCACCCTGTGTCCTAGGAATGTAACTTCCTTCTCCATGAAGTTGCACTTACTCCGTTTCAATCGTAGCCCTGCCTCCTCCAGCCGTTGTAACACTCTGTCCAGTGTACGGATGTGGTCCTGATCGTCAGTTCCTGTCAGAAGGATGTCGTCGAGATAGACTGCACACTGGGGAATCCCTTCCATTGTGCGCTGGAAGATTGCAGGACTGGAGCTGACTCCGAAGGGTAACCTTGCATAGGTGAACAGTCCCTTGTGCGTGTTCACTGTGACGTATTTCTTTGAGTCTTCATCTAGCCTTATCTGTTGGTAAGTATGACTCATATCCAGTTTACTGAAATTTTCACCCCCCGCTAGGGACGTGAACATGTCCTCCATTTTAGGAATGGGGTACTGTTCTAGTGATGACACTCTATTTACAGTCACTTTATAGTCACCACACAATCTCACTGTATTGTCCAGTTTTAACACTGGGACTATTGGTGCTGCCCAGTCTGAGAACTTCACTGGTTCTATGATCTTGTCCTTCAAGAGCCGATCTAACTCAGCCTCTACCTTAGTTTTCATTGCAAAAGGCACTGACCTCGGTTTGAAGAAGCGGGGTGTAGCATCACTGGCTACATGTATCTTTGCTGTGGCTCCTTTTAATGTGCCAAGCTCATCCTTGAACACCTGCTCGTTTCTTTAACACTTCCTGTAAAGCATCTTTGCTGTCCATTATCTTATTCATTGTACGCCAGTCCACCTCCAACTTGGTGATCCACCCTCGCCCAAGCAGGTTTGGTCCTGACCCTGCTACAACTACAACTGGTAACTCTTTGACCATTCCTTTATGTTCAACTTTCACATTAGCTGACCCTAGAATGTCAACTTTTTGTCCCGTATATGTTTGTAGACTGATAGGACATGTACCTAGCTCTGGCACATTTGCCTTCTTCAATAGCTTAGCATACTCTGACTGTGACATTACTGTTACACTACAGCCGGTATCAATCTCAAATTTTACCGTACATCCATTTACTGTTAAATATTGCCTGAGAGGAGGTACTTTGGGAATGGTAGTGTTCATACTGTGAATAGTGAATACATCCTCACTACTCTCCTCACTACTCTCTTACTCTTCCTGTATGAAATGTGCACTTTTTTGAATATCTCTCTCTCTCCCCTTTAACCTTTGTAGGTCCCTGGGCGCTCGATTTCTCGTTCAATGCCAGTTTGCAGGCCCGCTTTATGTGCCCTGTCTTACCGCAGTTGTGACACTTTTCTCCCGCGAACCTGCACTCGTTTGCCAAGTGGCTGTTCCCGCCACATCTGTAGCATTTGGCGCTCCCCCGCTCCTGCGTCTTTGCGCGGGCGTCCACTTTGTAAACGGTTCCCGCCACAGATCGGCTCCCTTTTTCATCGCTCATGGAATTCAAGTCTTTTATGTCCTTGTTGGCCGCTTCCATGGCCAGCGCTTTTTTAGCGCCGTGTCAAACATCAAACCATCCTCTGACAAAAGTCTCCGCTGTATTCTGTCGTCATTTATGCCGCACACTAATCTTTCACGTAGCATCACTGTGAGCGTGTCCCCATAGTTGCAGTCCTGCGCGAGCTTCCTCAGCTCCGCCACATAATCAATGACACTTTACTCAGGTTTCCTATTTCTTGAGTTGAATTTCCATCTGTGTACTATTTCACTCGGTTTAGGATTGAATTGGGATTGCAGTAGACTCACCAAGGCATCATATAACGTTTCTCCTGGCTTTGCCGGGCTCAGTAAGTTCCTCATCAATGCGTAGGTCTGCGCACCCACACAGCTCAATAGGATGGCCCTTTTCCTTACAGCATCGTCGATCTCATTTACAAAATAAAAATACCCCAGAATTTCGCAATATTCTTCCCACACTTGTGTCTTGTTGTCAAGTGGTGCCACCGAACCGAATGTGCCTGCCATCTTGTCTGTCGTCCAGTCACTGCTGCCAAAGAGAGAGAGAAGCGTTCGCTAGCTTGCCCAACGTCGATAGCGTCACACTCTTAGCCTTTCCTAGCAAACTAGCCTGTTACTAGGTTCCGCCATCACTTACTCAGTAAAAACGTCCTGTCTTCACCGATTCCATATTCCAAATTATCCTCGTCGCCAATGTAGTATATTGGGAATACTAATTAGTAACTGGACTGGCACAGACTTTGCGCATAACTCTTTATTGATAGCAACCATGCATCAACTTCTAACTCAAGGGGGAGAGCGGTATGTTCCTGTGCCCCACAATGGCACTACTGTCCCTAGTGGTCATATCCCACTCTACAACAAATCTCTCTCTGTGTCTGTATCTCTCTGTCTCTCTGTCTCTCTCTCTCTCTCTCTCTCTCTCTCTCTCTCTCTCTCTCTCTCTCTCTCTCTCTCTCTCTCTCTCTGTCTGTCTCTCTGTCTCTCTGTCTGTCTGTCTGTCTGTCTCTGTCTCGCTCTCGCTCTCTTTCTCTCTCTCTCTCTCTCTCTCTCTCTCTCTCTCTCTCTCTCTCTCTCTCTCTCTCTCTCTCTCTCTCTCTCTCTCTCTCTCTCTCTCTCTCTCTCTCTCTCTCTCTCTCTCTCTCTCTCTCTCTCTCTCTCTCTCTCTCTCTCACACACACAAGTGCATTAACACGTCTCACTGCAGGCTAGGACCAGCCAAGCTTAGATATGTGTAGACTAAGGCAAACACACACACACACAGTATGTCCATATTTTATTTGTATTAAGTATTTCATAGAAGTTCAGTGTTCAAACAACCAACAGATCACAGTGGAAGGCCCACTTCCTGCTCGCAGAGCAAACATTGGTACCTAGTGGGAAATTAGGACAGCAGGTGCATGGAACAGTTCATCTGTCCAAGTCACTTCAGTTCAAACCCGCAAAGCACTGTTTGTATTTGTCATTGTATGTGTGATTTATTTTGTTGTTCAATTCAATGATTTCTCCATGTATGTGGGATTTTTCTTTTGTTGTTCAATTCAATGACTCGATGATTTCTTCTTGTATTTGTGATCATTTTTTGTTTAATTCGATTATTAAATTATTTCTCCTGTATGTGGGGTTTTTCTTTTTGTTGTTCAATTCAATGATGGGGAATTAGCCAATGTGTTGTGGCAAGATTTAATTTGTCAGAGCGCTTATTTTCTTCTGCTGATAGACGTTTTAGTGCAGAGTTGTAGCTTGTGTGTTGAGTACACGGCTTTGATTTGGGCCTAAATGTGGTCGACTAACCGGCTGACTAACGCAGCTCAGTGGGGACACCTGGAAGTGTGTGCTCCAACTATGGTGAAAGTACGTCGTTTGGGGGAAAACAAACAAGTCGTAAGTTAAGGGGTAAGTCAACAAATTGGCGTGGGCTACATTTTGTCAATGGCTCGGTTCAAGACTTCCTGTGCAATGCTGCATTTGACAGTTGAACGGCACAGCACCTTCTGCAGATTCTTTACTGCCCTCAAGAATCCACAAAGATCTTGAAATGCCACATGTTAGAAATATCCAGGATGGAAACCTGGCCAACCGAAATTAGGTCAAGTGTGTGAAGTTAAGCACATCTCCAAAGACATCCACAAAGAAGCATTTTATTTTTTTTGCTTTATCCATAACCCGTACTGTACTCTTTGTGTATCTTTGGAAATCGGTCAGACTGAATACTGACTAGACTGACTGACTGTGGGCATGTTGAGCTCATCCAGGAAAATGTAACTCTTCTTCAGACCAATTAATAGTTCAATAAAGTAAGTCTGATCATCAAAAATAAAATCTAGGACCGCAGCCAGGAACTAGTGGTATAGCCATTTGTGAAAAATAACGTTTGTAATTTCTAAGTAATTGATAATGGTTAACCCAAGTAATTGGGGTTTTAACCACCTAGAACTTGGTAGTGAGTACACTAGAGAAGCTGGGTATTTGGTCCACCAGAATTGAAGTCAGTCACTGGTGCTGAAGATCAGTGCTCAGGGGATGACCCCGCCCCGTCATCTATCCAGAGAAGGTACATAAATGTACAGCTGTTCTGTTTAAAGTTTTGAAACAGATCAGCTGTTAAATTGTCACCAATGGGATGTTGTTAGGGTGGTCCACTCCCAGCAGTTGATTGCTTCCACCATGTGGCAGATGAGGGCATAGCCGCTCATGGCACATTGGAAACGTAATAAGATGCGCCAGTTTATTTGATGGTTGAATCGTTAACTCAATGTTTTAGGGATTGGTTTGAAAAAAAATTGGGTTTGCCCAACCCAATGTTACACAATGTTTGCTTTCGTCCTTTCTATCATTTCTATATTTCCCCTTGACTTGTTATATACCCTTCCTATCACTCTTTCCCCTCGGGATCAATAAAGTTTCTTTATTTTCATTCAGGCGACAATGTAATAACAGATGTGCAGCAGATGAGTGGTCATGGTGCAGAGACCTAGGTGAGAGCTGTGGAAAATATTTACTTCCTTCTTAAATAGACCAAACGTATCCAACAGCAATTATATAAGCACTGTCCCAGTCTATTCTGGGAACAGCTCAACTGACTTGTATGCTCTTTCTATGGTGCTCAAGCACCCTAGAAACCTGATAATCCAGCACTTTTTGTTGTTGTTGTTGCTGTAATTTAATGCTTTGCTTGTCTCACCTGTAAGTCTATAAAATCAAATGCCAAATTACTTATGTAATGATCGATGTTTGACACTAGATGCTGCTGTTACCGCATGTATGGGTTTTTGATTGGCCTTTACGTTTGGTTATCAAAATGTCTAATACATCCGCAATGTGACGCCGACTTTACTTTTCGCATCAATGAGTATGATGACTGGATATACACGATATTGCCAAAAGTATTGGGACACCCCTCCGAATCAATAAATTCAGGTGTTCCAAACACTTCAATGGCCACAGGTGTATAAAATCAAGCACATAGGCATGCAGACAGCTTCTACAAACATTTGTTAAAGAATGGGTCGCTCTCAGGAGCTCAGTGAATTCTAGCGTGGTACCGTGATAGGTTGCCACCTGTGCAATAAGTCCATTCGTGAAATGTTCTCACTACTAAATATTCCACGGTCAACTGTTGGTGGTATTATAACAAAGTGGAAGCAATTGGGAACAACAGAAACTCAGCCACGAAGTGGTAGGCCACGTAAAATCACAGAGCGGGGTCAACGCATGCTGAGGCGCACAGTGCCCAGAAGTCACCAACTTTCTGCAGAGTCAACAGCTACAGACCTCCAAACTTCATGTGGCCTTCAGATTAGCTCAAGAACAGTGCGTAGAGAGCTTCATGGAATGGGTTTCCATGGCCGAGCAGCTGCATCCAAGCCTTATATCACCAAGTGCAATGCAAAGCGTCGGATGCAGTGCTGTAATGCACACTGTGTCAACGTTTGTCTCTTTAGCAAAACGTTTAAGAGCTGAAATGTTGTCCACATTGAAAATGCAAAAAGTAGACCATAATCAAGCGGCAATCCAACAAGGAGTGGATGGTGGAAAATCGATTGTAATGTGGGACTAAAGCCCATATGTTGGTTCTGCAACGAGGCTATCGCAGTAACAAAATAATACAATCTTGAGAAGGCACTGGATGACTGTATGGAACATATCCAATGGGTTCAGAGGTCAAATCAAAGTGCAGAGTCTCTGTATTACCAAGAGGAAGCCTTGTATAATGGTCCTGTTGGACCTGTCCTGTTCAGAACAAGAGCAGTACAATTGTGTTGCATGGATTCTTGGTAAAAGAAAAAAAATCCTTAAAGATGTAATGACCGATGATGACTCTTCAATTCTTCCATCAAAGGTTGAACACAACGTTAGACGAGTCAACTCTTGCAACAGATCTATTCGAAACCCTTTTTGAGGAGTTAAAACAAGCGGTTTATTTAATTTGATGTCAACAGACCGCAGAGTTGAGATGTGTGTATTCTGTGAGGTGTTTGAGATGTTGTTGGACTTCCGTTGAATGTGAATAACATGACCACTTGTTGCTTTTACATATCAAGCCATTTCTGTTCATTGTTAACATGATCAGTTGTTGCTAGATTGAGTTATGGCCGGACCCATTTATTTTGATTGGAAAGTTGTTCGTATTCTTCAAATTAACAGAGAAGCCACTCCGCCATTGGTATGAATAGTTGACTAATTCAGAAGTTGTAGCCTACATTTTTCAAATGTAAAATATTAGTATTGTCATTCAACCATGTGAAACAAAACCTGTATAACCACATCCTGTAGTTGGGGGAGAATCATGGATGTATATTAAGAACGGGGTGAATAGACAGCTTTATTGCGTCTGGGTCATCAAGCGGTACACTCGCAAAAAACATTAACGTCTCTACAACGCCCCCTTTTGGCAAATCAGACAAATGACAATCAGGCTACAGTGTAGTCCTCCTATATATAGATGCTTTATATACAGATTATACACGCAATAGAATCATCTGCAACATTGACTCAGGTACTATAAGTCTGTTGATGTGTAATATTTAATTCAAAATAACGTTAATTATGTGAAGTTGTTTAAAAAAAAACATTTTTAAATGCTAAAATGCCCAATATAATTCAGTAAATATGACAGTTAACTATCTCATAGAAAGATTTCGTATCAAGTATTTCACCCACTGCCCCCCGGTCCCATCAGCAAGGTAACATTTAGCACTTTCTAATAACAAGATATATTGGCTTTCCATTCCGACTGAGTATCGTTGTCAGAAGAAGACATTACTGGCATCACAGAGGCCCCTGTGGGACATAACAGAACCAGCATCACATACACAAACCTCCATCTCAGCAAATATGATGGAGGAACTTGTCAGAACATTTGTGAAAACAAGACCTTCAGAATCCTGAGTCAACCTTTTGATTGGCTGAGATGCTTTTTAAGTCAATTTAAAATTATATGCTTGTAGTTAATTTTGTGACTAACCGCACATCAGTTCTCCCATATAATTCATCATGACTTCAGCTCAAGTGTTCTTTTTAACTGAGTTAAGTAAGTAAGAGGCTGACACTTGGCTACAGTTTATCATGTACGACAGATTTGATTTTGTTGAATGCGTTGGAGTAGCGGCCATGGAAACACTGGCCATCGGAAACATTTTGGGACACCAGAGTGGGACAGGACATAACACTTGCCCACAGTTGGGAATCAGTTCGGACAGCCACAATGTGGGAATGACCACACAGGCAGGAATAGTCAAGAAAATGTCTTTGAAGCTCTGAATGATGCTTTCCTCTGATAGGTTCACGAAGGATGCAGGGTCAAACAGCATGGGACGCTTTCAATTGTTCAAAGTGAATAAAGACTTTTCTGTACAAACAGAATGGCTACATAGGTGTGTCTGGGGGGTACACAGAACCCTAGGCCAGCAAGGGTAGAAATTGATCCAGACAGGAAATACCATATTTGGGTGTGTATTGCACACTGCCATCCTTCTTTCAAGCTCGGCTCAGACAATTATTGATTAGGGGGTGGGGCTGGGGAGCGGGGTCCGTCAATTACTCTGGTGGCTGAAGGAAGGAAACTCATTCTCGTCGTCCAGGCAGACGGGTCCTTCGGCGAACTCATGTTCTGGGATCACATCCCCCTTCACCCCACCGTCCTCAGAGTAACCTGGGTGGAAGAGCAGGAAAAAATGATTTTGTTAAAGAAATTACTAGGAAAACATATTCAGATCTTAGTGTTTGTAAGAAATTTGTTTTGCTACTTTTTTGTATTTTACTAAGCTAAAAAGAGGCCCAACTCCGCCCTTTCAGTTTTTGGCCCAGGCGCTGTGCCATCACCCCCCAGAAGTTCTCTTGTAACAATACAACTGCTGGATCCGAGATTATACCTCACTTTGCTCTTTTTGCCATACATGCCAGATCATAAACGAAAAGCGTGACACGTAATCCTCCCATCACCATGATGCAGGCATTAGTTACAGGTTGACAACACCAGCCTACCCATGAGAGTGGACGAGGATGGTGGCGTGGAAGAAAGGGCCACGGTGGCAGCGTACGATTGGCTGGACGGTTGGGGCGGGACTTCCTCCAGCTCTAAATCTTCCTGCTGTTCAGCGGAATCCTCGCCACTTTCAAACAACCTGGAATTTAAAACAGGGAATGTTGGAATCATCCACTGGAAATTTTACTTTTTTATTCATTTTCAAAAACATTTGTGTTAAATGTTTTTAATTGTGTTTAACTGTTTAAAATGACAACTGGGATCAGACATCTGGGTTCAGAGCCAACACTGTAGGTGGTGTAGTTGTAATGCGATAGAATTGATGCATTAGAATATTAGCACTCGCAACATTTGCATCTCTTAATGTGTGAAACACAATTATGTAGAGTGCAGTAATTATAATGTGAATATCAAAGGCGAAACACATTGTATGAAATGTAAACATAAATTGCTCCAGGTGAGGCTCGAACTCACAACGGCATCACTCTGCAGGATACTGTCCGCAAACCCATTGCACCACTGGAGCCTGTGTTCTACATATTATGCACTTAAGTACCGAACCTAGACATTGCTGTAGTTACTGTACTCTGATCAATTGCACTCATGGAACCCCATTCATTAAAGTAAGGTTATGGAGCGCACATTGAAAATGCTATCGGCAATGCTCTGGTCATTCTGTTCGTCGTGACAGTCTTTGAAGTACAGTGTGCTGAAGAAAATTAATTGACTTCATAACACAAACATCCACTGCTCCAGGCGAGGTTTGAACTCACAACCTCTTATAAGTACTGTGCGCTTACCGATTGCGCCACTGGAGCCTGGATGAACTACAGTTAACTTGAGACAGATGAAAGTGGTGCCTTGGTTCTGTTCTAGTATTGACTACCATGAGCATCCTGGTCCCTGCACGCTGCCCCCATAACATGTGCAGAGCAGAAACACAATTATTTCACCATGTCTCGCGCACACAGAGGAACACACCTGTGCTTTTGGACCAAAACACACTCCCCTCCATCTTGTGGGTCCACGTTGTAAATATAAAGATGGCCGTCGGAGGAAGCCACGAGCAGCCGTGGAAGCTTCTGGATCCTGAGGATGAAGACAGTGATGGAACCACTGGAAGGATAGGCAGCAGGCCACAACAATATGTTCTGCACTTCCCAGGCAGGACATTTGGGTTGACGAAGCAATTTGATCATGTTCTTCAGATGTCTTTCACCAATAAGACACCATACATAGCTTCATCATTTCAGTGATGGCTGTCAATCAAACCAGATTGTTTTGCAAAACTGAAAGATAATCACATTTTATTTTCCTGAAGATTTGGAAAGGCCTACCCCGCAAAAAGATAAAAGTTATACATTATCTTATATTTGCAGGCTTATTTGAATTAGTAAGCCTAGAATATGGTAAACCGACTTTGCAATGCACAACTTCATAACCCAAATAACACCAATCATTTGAATAAATGAACAATGATGGTAGTAAAAAATTAGCAAGAAACAACACCAAATAATAGCACTAATAAACAGACGAAGGCTTCCCTACGTGGCCAGGGCACAGACGTTCTTCAGGCCGAACATGTCCAGGCGGACGGTGGCGAAGGCTCGGTCCTGGTGCATCATGTCGGACACCTGGGCCGGCAGGTAGGTGCTGGCCGCCGTGAACATCTTGCCCACGTAGGCCGACCACGTGGGAGACTCTTCCTCCTGACTGCAGGAGCAGGTGGTGGGTTAGGGGGATGGGGGGGGGTGGTATGTATGTGTGTGTGTGTGTGTGTGTGTGTTTTACTTGGGAGTGTGCTGTTCCAGTTTGAAGATGTGGACAGTCTCAGTGTTGCTGGAGGCACACAGGAACTGTCCGTCTGCACTGAAGGACAATGAGCTGATACTCACATACCTGACACACACAAACATGCACACACACACACACTCGCACATGCACACACACACACACAAAAACACACAAATACACACACACAGATAATCTGCATGAATACTGAGAACTGAAAATTAAACTATTCAATTATATGACCCATGTAATATACAGATATGCTCTGAAATACCTTTTTCTACATACCTATAACATGCATGTAGTCATTTAGTGTAGGCGGTGTCATAGATAGCACCACGTTTGGAGATGGGCTACTATAAACAGTCACTAACCTCTTCATGCCTCTACGGAACTCAAACAGCTTCTGTCCTTCAGGAACAGTGAAGACCCTGATCACAGTCCCCTGGGAGGGAAAGCATAGATGGAGAGCAGGCAGCAAGTCATTTTCATTCAGCATTGATTTGGCTCAGTTTGATTTGATGGTATAGTTTTCACTGCAATTGCTGCAACCCCAACAATCAAGTGAAGCTCTGCACTGCTCTAGTTACTGTCTTAGGAGCCACATATGGCTCAAGTAACAGGCTGAGGGCTTTTCTGAATAGGCTTGAGCACTTACAATAATGTGACTCTCAGGTGTAGCAGGTGAACCTCAAACTTGCAACATTGTTTGTTGACTCAAATAATTGCTCTTCTATCTTACCTACAGCACCATTAAGTGGTGTACTATGAGGAACGTAGCAGAGCAACCCATTAATGAAAGTCAAGATGCAAGGTTGCTGATTGGCACTTGACAACAGGGAATTAACTTAAAAAAATTGGCTTTGCTCATCTAACATTGAATTTGTTCATTAAGTAAATGACCGTTGCTCCAGGTGAGGATCAAACTCCCAACCTCTGTATTTCTCCACCGGCTACTGTCTTATAAGTACCGCACGCCAACCGATTGCACCACTGGAGCCTGCCTGAACTGCTGTCAATTGTAATATGTACACATTTTAGCATCCCAGAGCATCCCGATACTGAGAGAAAACAGTAAGAAAAAGGAAGGACTGACTGAAGATAAACACTAAGAGATGGACAGAGAAAAAGGAAGGACTGACTGAAGATAAACACTAAGAGATGGACAGAGAAAAAGGAAGGACTGACTGAAGATAAACACTAAGAGATGGACAGAGAAAAGAAGGACTGACTGAAGATAAACACTAAGAGATGGACAGAGAAAAAGGAAGGACTGACTGAAGATAAACACTAAGAGATGGACAGAGAAAAAGGAAGCCCTAACTGAAGATAAACACTAAGAGATGGACAGAGAAAAGAAGGACTGACTGAAGATAAACACTAAGAGATGGACAGAGAAAAGAAGGACTGACTGAAGATAAACACTAAGAGATGGACAGAGAAAAAGGAAGGACTGGCTGAAGATAAACACTAAGAGATGGACAGAGAAAAAGGAAGCCCTAACTGAAGATAAACACTAAGAGATGGACAGAGAAAAGAAGGACTGACTGAAGATAAACACTAAGAGATGGACAGAGAAAAAGGAAGCCCTAACTGAAGATAAACAGAGGGATGGACAGAGAAAAAGGAAGGCCTAACTGTGAAGATAAACAGAGGGATGGACAGAGTGCACTGCTGACCTTCTCTGAGGCACTGGCCAGCTTGGTCCCAGATGAGTTGAAGGTGATCGCGGCCAGAGGACTATCGTGCGCTGGGATCATAGTCACATTGCTCTGAGGGACAGACAGGGACACACCCCCCCTCAAAGTTACCATGCTATCACGGCACGGATTGGACCTAAAATGTCCTATGTTACAATGGGTTCGGTGGTATAGGCGACAGGAGAGAGGTGGCTACCAGGTTGTTGGCGTCATAGACGATGATCTCCCCATTGGTGGCACTGCCAGGGTAGGCCAGGTAGGAGTTGCCGTGGTTAACGGAGAGGGCACAGAGACCTGGGGGTGGAGAGGTGTGGCGAGGGTAAGCAAACAGTAGTTCGCCCACCTAGCTAGCTCACTCTCTTCACATGCAGGACTGTGCACGACTAGGACCTTTTACTGCAAGTGTTACTATTTGTAACGGTGTGTGTGTGTGTGTGTGTGTGTGTGTGTGTGTGTGTGTGTGTGTGTGTGTGTGTGTGTGTGTGTGTGTGTGTGTGTGTGTGTGTGTGTGTGTGTGTGTGTGTGTGTGTGTGTGTGTGTCTACCCGTGGGGTTGGAGGGTGTGTTGAGGAGGGTCTTCAGCAATTTCATGTCCTTGATGTTGTGGATGTAGATGGACTCCTCAAGACACACCACCAGACGCTGAGCAGGTGAGCGAGGGAAAGCGAGAGAAAGAGACAAAGAGAGAGAGAGAGACCCAGAGAGAGAGCGAGATATGGCATATTATGCCATTATCATTTGTCCTTTAGAACCAAAAATATGTATTTTTTATAACATTTTCGTAATGCAATATTTGTGTGAATGTTACACATTCAGCATACAAATCAGAGGCATGGGAGGATCACACCCATACCGGTCTCCTCCTCACCTGTCTGTTGAGCCGGACCGAGAGGATGTTGTTGGAGTAGCTGTAGTTGCAGATCTCCGTGCCCTTCTTGAAGTGGTAGACGTTCATGCGTCGCGGCGTGGCCAGGCTGACCACCACCACCAGGCTGCTGGAGAACAGCCGCTCCACGATGTACACCTCCGGACACTCCACTGGGGTAGACCGGGTGGGAGTGGAACCAGGTCAAAGGTCAACACCGGTCTATTATAGTCATTGATCAGGCGCGTTTATCCAAAGGGAACGCCAGTGCCATGGCAGAAGTTCAAACCCCAACATCTATGCTTCTCGGTCTAGGCTAAAAATCAGGGTATGTTAGTCGGGTTCAAACTTGAGCTTGAGCTTGAAACTTGCTGGTCAGTTCGTTTTTTGTGTAATTATATTTTTACTGTATCATTCAGACACAAGTACAGGTATCCTATTTTTCACTTGGTGTATTCATAAACCATTGTTTATCAGGATAGAACCATTACACTCTTAGGTGAAGACAGAATTTAACCATATATTTTGAACAAAAACAAAATAACTATTGTTGTTGAGCAAGGCACCAATTGCTAGCTAGAGAGGATGTGCTAGGTGATTTTGTGTTGTGGGCTGATAGCGATGTACTCTTGAAACATGTTAACACGTGCATACACATCTGTCTTTATTAACATTCTATAAACAGATGAGGAAGGTCACATGTTCACAATATGTCAACCGATAACATGTTGACTGTTACATCATTGTGTATTTTTATGTGTCCGATTAAATGACTGCTTGTCCAGATAAAAATCACCTTACTAAGCTCTGACTTCCTGAAGCCCGAGGCGTTGGCTTTCTCTGTAACTCAAACCAGTTGTGGAAGTTTGCCAAACAAACATAATGTGACCAGAACAGGGCTTGGACACTACTGAAGGCAGGTCCACAAGTACAACAACAACAGAGGGAAAACCTGAACAAATGACCATTGATTATACTCCTGTTGCCCGCTTTAAGTTTGATGTTTAATGATTGGGTGGGTAAAGCCTCTTCTGTCCTTACCTCCCTCGTGGATGGAGTCCATTTTGTCCACCGAGGTGATAGAGAACAGTCTGTAGCCAATCTTGGTGCCCATGGACAGAGAACTGAGACACATGCAACAAAACAACACAAAGTTTGAATCAAAGATGGTGTCTGGTTCTGATCATGGATGTATACTATGTTATGACTCAATGGCCCTGTGAAGATCAATGTAAAAGCATCAATGTCAAAGGTGGTGGATTTAAAGCATATTTTAATATTAATCCATAGATAAATACATAAGCATTGACGCAAACACACACACACACACACACACACACACACACACACACACACACACACACACACACACACACACACACACACACACACACACACACACACACACACACACACTAAAGGAAGTCCACATTATGCCCGGTATATATCTATATATATCCATCAAGGAGAGTATGAATGAGAGCGAGGGCTCCAGTAAATGCAACAGTGCAGGTCAGATCAGGTGACTATAGACTTCTACTGTACCATCTTTGGTGATAACAAGCAGTCTGATACCTATGTATGGCTGCAGTGTAGACGATAAGCCAGGGAGAGTTTAGAGTTGGGGTAGGACACAGGCAACAGGTGCCATCTGATAAAGGTCTTATCTAACCTGAGTTTTGTGTCACGGTCACTATTCATGGAAGAAGATAACAACTGTTTATGAATGATGCTGGTTCCTTTTGGTGTGTTGACACAAAACTTGAAAGAAAATTGTGACATTTCCTGAAATGCCAGATGATCCTTCAGGCAGACCTATCATTAGGCCGGCCTATTCATAACAAAGGCCCTAGTGTCTTGAAAGATCGCTGAGTCGAAAAAGGTAACAGTCAAGAAAAAGGTTGAGCTAATTACAAACACAGCACAACACTTCGAACTTTGAACTTTTTGGGACATTGTTTAACTTTGCAACAGGAAATCCCATTTTCAGGCGAACATGACGTTATGTAGGCCTTATAATCCTATATTACAATGAGGGCCCAACTATATGCCATCGATAAACACCTTAAAGATGATCAGCTTACTTAACCTTAAAAAGACGCCGTGGCATGAACCAAACCTAAGAACCTAAGGTTACAATTATAGTCATAATATTTGTTGGCCAGCGGTATTTCGGAATCCTCTAGCCTTAGTAGACGATGTAGGATCCAACAAGAGCCACACATTAGTTCAAACATTATGCAACAGTCAGGTGGCACTGGGTGCTCCGACTCGCACCGGCCCGAGAGTCTGGGGTCGCTTACGTGGTGTCCTGGTTGAACGACGCGCAGATCAACCCTGGGTGCCCTCCCTCGCAGACTGGCTCCGGAGACTCCATCGCCGCCGATGATTCTTCTTTTGATTCCGCAGAGGTGAGAGGCCTCGGGTCCGGATCGCTTACCCTCACTCCCTAAATCCGTTTTACCGACACCCCTCTTCTCCCTTTTACACCAAGTGCCACGCGCACACACTTGAGGTAGAACACAATGTTTGGACGAAATGTTTCAAATGTCACGAACGTGCTATGCCATCAACATATAAAACATTTAACGAGGACGATCATTTGACAAGACCTTATTGATACAACATTTTCATTCTATATAGACAGCATTACTGTGTTATTAACTTCAGTGACGGTCACACAACAAAACAAAAACAGCTGATGGGTGGATGCGTCACATTCATTACAGTTTTCTATTGGCTCAGAAATGCGTCTCAGGACTGCACCTCCAACATTTCAATTGGTTGAGCCATCAAACACCGCTTCCTCAATGAGTATTGTGGCTGTCGATCAAATTAGGTCCGCCCAGATAGAATACCAGTGATGCGATTGGTCATATGTTCTTTCAGTCTTATCACGAGGAAATGTTTTGATAATTTCACTGGATAAAATCATAGCCCAAATTAATAAGATTTACCAATGTGTTATACCCTTACTCGACCTGATATTACCACACAACCTGCACAAGCTAAAACACAAAATAAATTGATTGACTTGCAATAGGTTTATCATAACATTATCATACACATGTAACCTTTTGAAGACGTATTGATGTAATATAATATGTTAATGAATAATATAATTAGTATCAATAATATAATAATATCCTTTTTAAACAAGTTTGAAATGTCTTATATAGCCTAGCAATCGTTTATTAATCATGTAGTAACCGTTATTCAGTTGACGTCACGACACTGTAAGTGCCCCTTTAAGGTTGCCAGTGGTTACGGCTCACATGTCAGAATGAGAAGCTTTGACGTCAATGACGGCTCGTGATTGGCCCTAACCCGTATCCTGTGGGGCAGCGGTTGGGGAAGAAACCAAACCTACGCGAGGTTCTCCAACTGTTACGCTTTGCTATAAACCTTTTATTCCGAGTCAACATCGAGGGGCTCGGTGGGATTTTGTAGATCGTCGTAAGTATCTGCTTGTGCCTTTGCTTGAAATCAACGACCTTCCCGTAGTAGAAGAGTATTTGCTTCGTTTGGCATTTGTTTATGATAGAGCTCAAGATGGCGTCATCGGATGAACGCTTTGCCTTTGCAGGCCAGTTGACATAAACTAACCTGCGAATCATCCTGCTAATCTACGCCTGTTTACCTGACAGTGCAGGCGTGGAACGAAAAATGTGATTGCATCTTGAATTGTATTCAATAGGATTGTTGTGGTGCTTATTTTTTTTTAATGTAGCTTGGCTTACAGAAATCCTCCACCCTGCGTGGATGTTTCCACATCTAGCTACAGATTAGTCTGACATATGCTGTGAGAGAGCGACTGTAATGAGTAGCCATCATCCAGCTAAGGCAGGGATGTTGGCTATCCACTTTTTAAAATAATAGTTGTGCATGTATCTTGCACCCTCAGTCGATCCCTTGTCCAGCAAGGTCATTACATGGTAGTACTTTACCCTGGTCTCAGTGTGAGATAAACTATTCAAGTTCTGCAAGGATTCTAATTGTCATTATTGGAATTACAAGAGATCATATTTTTCTGTGCCTTTTTGTTATGGATTTCGTCGCAAGACTCCAAAGCTGTAAAGCTGTCACAAAAAGACAATTTTACAGTGTCATTATACCTTCATTAGAAACTGTCTTAACAGTGTCCATTGACACTGATTACAATGTGAGATCATTAATACTTATTGAATTTCACCGTAACATCATCTAATAAATACTTGAAGATTGCGTATACAAGGGATTCAGGCAGGCGTGTACATATCAACTCTTTGATAACATCTGTGATAATCTCCCCTTGTGCTGTGTCAGATTACAAACTGATCTGAATCCTATTAAACTCATCAGCTTCACATCTCTCCCTAGCACTAGATGGCTGTGAAATCGAACCAATAATTAAAAAAAAGGTTTTTCGCAAGCATAGTTATGTTATGCACGTTGCACAACTATTAGTTGGGCTATCAAATGAGTTTCACGTATACTCGAACATAGCCATAATAGGAAAGGAGTGTAGATTAAGAGAGGAAATGCATTGACGTCATAATGTCAGGTTATGTACCTATCAAAAAAAAACTGTGGTTTGGCGTGCATAAAGATGATGCAATTGTATCTACTCTCACATTGGCAGGGCAATGGAGCAACTCTTGGGCATTTTCTTTATCAACTGCTGGTTGAAGAACAGGCTTTATTGAATGTTGTGAGGCTTCCTTTGCATGTTAAATTGTAGTCCAATATTTCTATTTTGCAGAGTTGTTGACATTAGTGTTTCCTATCCATTCTGTTTATTCTAGATGTGCTTCCTGCTGCTCCGGCACATAGCACTGTAGGACTTCATTATCTATAAAGGAAACAAGCCACAGACCAAAACACACTTTGTTTTTCATTTTCATTATAGAAAGCCATGATGTTACTCTTCATTTTCTAAACAAAAGAGGAGAATATGTATGTACGGTGTTGTACTTTGAAGAAGGGGTTTGCTTGAGTACCAAAATAACATTTGAGCTCTAGATACAAGATATTCTGTGGTTCTGCCTAAATTCGTGGACCACAATGTTTGGGCTCACACGTGCATACTTTAATTTACGTTAATTTAAGTGGCGTGATGTAAAAACTATGATTTGAAATGTATATCTGTTTGGCTATTATTCGGAACTTTGCTTAGTTAAAACTTGTGTTTTTTTCGTGAAGACATGGGTACAAATGTCATAAGACTGTTGGCCAAAAGAAAACGGCACATAATAAATAACAGTTGTTTACAGAAAACATGAACTAATTCTAGAACCAATGCCCAGCCGTTTGTGTTGTGTGTACGTTCTTTCTGTCTAGTCATGGAGGTGTGATCTCATCATATGATCGGTCTCTCTCCCAGCCCTTTTTGAAGAAGACGGGCTTCACAGAGCCAAAACACCACCATCCCCCTCTCTTGTGTGCTTTCTCACTCTCCTAGTTCTCTCTCTCTCAGAACATTCCCCCCATCACTTTGGCCATGTTTTGTCTCTCTTTCTCATCATGAAGCTTTTTTTTTTCTTCATCCAGGTCAGAGGTCAAGAGTGGGCAGAGCAGCGTCCCGGCGGAAGTCATGGCGTCAGGCAGTACGAGTAGCGAGGAGGAGCGCAGCCTGCGCGAGTGTGAGCAGTACGTGCAGAAGCACAACATCCAGCAGCTGCTGAAGGACTGTATTGTCCAGCTGTGCACCTCCAGGCCAGAGAAGCCCATGGCCTTCCTCCGCGAGCACTTTGAGCGGCTGGAGAAGGTGTGTGTGTGGGGCGTGGGTGGGTGTGAGGGTCTGGGTGTAGTCAGGGGGAGGAGGTGGGGGGGGGGGGGGGAGTAGATAGTCTATAAATATAATATGGCATTATGAGCAAAGCACAATCCAATGTTTTCCACTAGGTTTTAATTATTGTCAATCATTCATCTTTTAAAGGTCATGTTTATTATGAGTTTTGTGCACGTGGATTTCGCTTGTACACCAAAAGTTGAATACACAACAGAATATAGATGGATAATAATTCAATTTTTGAAGTGTTATTAAATATGATTTAAGTTCTGTCATTTCTTGGTCAATTAATTCATTATTTCAAGCATATTTAGCTGTTTTTAGGCTCATAGATTGAGAGTCTCATACATTCATTCTTTAGACCTGATTCTTTCGGCTTTACTAACCCCTGACACACTTCCTATTTGGCTCATGTATCTAACGCCCTATTGGCCGGCTCTCTTCCCTCCGCAGGAGGAGGCCAAACAGATCCAGAACCAGCAGAAGGCCGGCAGCTCCAGGTCCGACTCGCGGGATGAGGAGGTGTCCCCGCCCATGAACCCTGTGGTCAAAGGTCGCCGGCGAAGAGGAGCCTTCAGCGCAGAGGTCTACACGGAGGAGGACGCCGCCTCCTACGTCAGAAAGGTAGCCTACCTACACACACACACACACACACACACACACACACACACACACACACACACACACACACACACACACACACACACACACACACACACACACACACACACACACACACACACACACACACACACAGAATCTACAGTGTGTGAGTTGCTCTGAAGTAAGCAATGTCTCATATCGTGTCCCCCTCAAGGTCATTCCCAAAGACTACAAAACCATGGCAGCGCTGGCCAAAGCCATCGAGAAGAACGTGCTCTTTTCACACCTGGATGACAATGAGAGGAGGTACCCTGTGGTTGTTTTCGTTTTATTTGAATAGGTTGTTTTTGTGTCCGATACACAAATCCTTATTTATTCTATGTAATGTTCTCCATTTTCAGTGACATATTTGATGCCATGTTCCCTGTGACCTACATCGCCGGGGAAACTGTGATTCTGCAAGGTTTGTGGGGGGGGGGGGGGGGGGGGGAGCGTCCTCTCGTTTCGTTTTCATCCTTCCTAGCGACCCACCGAATTCAAGTCCACCGATGTGTTGTTGACCTCTTTTATTAATAGCATGTTGTGCTCACAGGTGACGAAGGGGACAATTTCTATGTCATCGACCAGGGGGAGATGGATGTGAGTCAGACCGCCTTCATTGAGCGGCCTTTAGGAAACCCCAGACACCTTCTCCCTGAACACAGGGTTAGGGTTAGCCTAACCCTAACCCTAAACTCCAGACACCTTCTCCCTGAACACAGGGTTAGGGTTAGCCTAACCCTAACCCTAAACTCCAGACACCTTCTCCCTGAACACAGGGTTAGGGTTAGCCTAACCCTAACCCTAAACTCCAGACACCTTCTCCCTGAACACAGGGTTAGGGTTAGCCTAACCCTAACCCTAAACCCCAGACACCTTCTCCCTGAACACAGAAAATCATTAAGAATTCTGGAAAGAAATGACGTCATTTTCTTTCTACGGTTTCACCTTCTTTCTGATCAGACTCGTCTCCCTTTACTGATTTTGATCCGGACCAGGTGTACGTGAACAACGACTGGGTGACGAGCATCGGAGAAGGGGGCAGCTTCGGCGAGCTGGCGCTGATATACGGCACTCCCCGGGCCGCCACCGTCCGGGCCAGGAACAACGTCAAACTGTGGGGCATCGACCGAGACAGCTACCGGAGAATACTCATGGTGAGGGAGGCACCACACTTCACTCGGTGCTATGCTGTTTCGGCTTCATGCGTCCGCTTTTCGTGTCTTCATTGGTTGACCGTGAGCTGAAACGATCGTGTCTGTCAACAGGGAAGCACTTTGAGAAAGAGGAAGATGTACGAGGAATTCCTCCGCAAAGTGTCCATCTTGGGTGAGCTGCATGACGTTTTATTGTTTTGAATCCTGCTAGCACTTTTGTTAGCGTTGTGAGTTTATTAACAACCATGTCCTGTCTCCGCCTCCTCCTTCTTCGCTGTATGGGTGTGTCCTCTTGTGGCCCCTCCTTCTCCAGAATCCCTTGACAAATGGGAGCGTCTGACAGTGGCTGACGCCCTGGAACCGGTTCAATTCGAAGACGGACAGAAGATTGTGGTCCAGGGAGAGCCTGGTGATGAGTTCTTCATTATACTGGAGGTTTGCACGCATGTATGCACGCACGCACACACACGCACACACACTATAATTCACTCAAGCATAATACAACAGTGTGAATTAGAGGGTTATTTTAACAAAAGCACCAAGGTCATGTGACACCATCCTATAAGGGTCGGTGAGTTGACAACCACGGAAATAAAGACACATACATAATGCAGACAAACACATTAAATAAAGCTTAGAACATGCATTACAGACTAGATTCACATGGGTGTGTGTGTCTCCTCAGGGCTCTGCAGCAGTGTTGCAGCGTCGCTCAGAAAACGAGGAGTTTGTGGAGGTGGGGCGGTTAGGACCGTCTGACTACTTTGGTAAGAAACCCTTCATTCCGGGAAGACGTTTGTTCCATTTGCATTTTTACATCAATGAAGTCCCTTGATACTGTGCATTGTCTGTGCGTCTGCACAAGCTGCCTATTGTGTGGTTTGGCATTTTTGCATGTCCAATGGCCGTGTGTGTGTGTGTGTGTGTGTGTGTGTGTGTGTGTGTGTGTGCGTGTGCGTGTGCGTGTGTGTGTGTGTGTGTGTGTGTCCCTCCAGGGGAGATTGCCTTGCTGATGAACCGGCCCCGTGCTGCCACGGTGGTGGCCCGGGGGCCCCTGAAGTGTGTCAAGCTGGACCGGCCCCGTTTCGAGCGGGTTCTGGGGCCCTGCTCGGATATCCTGAAACGCAACATCCAACAGTACAACAGCTTTGTCTCACTGTCTGTCTGAGTTTGATTGGGGGGGGGGGGGGTCACCCCCGCCTCCCTGAACCCCTTTCTCCATCCATCCCAGATGTCCCCACTCCTACCTCTACCACCTCCCCCCACCCCTCCTCTTTCTTTCACTTGGGTCCACCAATGCAATTTTGCTTTGCATCACTTTCTTCTCTCTGCAGTTTCCCTTTCGTTTCTGTTTTTCCATCCCTGCACTTAAAGCTGTGCTTTTTGGGTGGTTACTGAAGGCCAACCACCCCGCTGGTGTGCGTTACCCTACAGGCGTTGACACGACGACGTGCCACTCCATAGGTGTACGAGCAGAATCATCGTTTCTTTACACTTGTGATTTGGTAGTCGTGATTATTATTGTACTTTTTTTTCTTTTTCTTTTTTAAAGCTTTGTAGGACAATCAAATGGGAAACTCCTGTTACTTATTAATTTCCTCAAGTGTAAAAACTGAAGAAAAAAACTAAAATGAAGAGGTCACCTGAGTGCCCCTTCAGCAACAGTTGATGAAGAATTGTGTTGTTTGTTTAGTTCTCAATTTAACTTTTTTTGTTGCGCTATTGAGCAGGACTGAAAAAATATTGTATCCAAGTTATTTGATTGTGTATTGATTTTAGGACAGCCAATTATTTGTCCTATAAAAGAACTAGGTTGTAATCGATGGTTAAGCTAATCATTAGCACCTCCTAATTATGGGATATTCTTTGTAAGCAAACCCCCCATGGACCCCTTTCTTTTTTATTCCAGTCAGGATTTTAAAATAAGACCAGATCTTTGGATAGCAAAGGCATATTATTAAATAAATTATATATATATATATATATACACATACATACATTTTGGCTTCCCACCTATACGGCAGTCAAGTGTTGCTAAGGTACATAATGTAGTCCTTTTGTTGTCCTTTGGGAACCACAGACTTTATATTATGTCGCTAACCAAAATCCTACGGTAAAAAAACACTGTCTTCAGTGGATGAATCCGAACAGAGCTCGAACATAGCATTCTACTGGGGGTTTGGGACTACAAACCTATGGGCTCTATTAAATTGGACCTCATTTGAGAGAGCTTGTACAGACAGTGTATGGTTTAGGTTGTTTTGCTGTGTAACTACCAGACTGGTGCCAAATGTTACCCAGGCTGTCGTCAAACCATAAATATGCACCCCAGTCCGTATTCTGAAGTTCAAGAGGGTTCCAAAAGAACAAGGAAGTGGTTTTTAATGCATTGACCTCCAATTGGTAGAATCACTAACCATGCAAGAACTGCCTTGGATCATTTGAAGGGTAAAATAAACATTTATTATTGCGTGTATTTCAGTATTTTTCCGACGTTTTCAGTATGCATCAAAAAACTTTATCGCTCTTCTGCCATGGTTTGTAAACAATACAAATGTAATTATTGTAGAGTGATTCAAAATGATCGTAGTAACCTTCAATGCAGACCAACGGATGTTGCCATGGCTACGATCTGAGGTGGTGGCAAACGTATAGAAACAAAAAAAGTGTTTAAATGTCTTTTTAAAAAGCTTATTTTTCCATGAATTCTATTTCAGGTGTTGAGTGCCACATCGTACCGAAATGCTTATTCAAAACAGTATGTAATGTGTCGTGTGTAACGTCATGGTTTATCTTTTTTTCCCCTTCCAAGTTGGTCAAAAGGCTTATCACAAATTATTGCAATTAAAAAATAAATAACAAATTATTGCAATTAAAAAATAAATAAAGTAGAGGATTTAACAGATTCATGGCTTGGAAGTAAAGTAAGTATATATATATATATATATATATATATATATATATATATATAGGTAATTTGAGAGAATGTAAAAGTAGCCTGAGTGAGACGATTGAATATAATGATTTCTTCATGCGAGTAAATCTGAAGTGGCCGGTGAAAACTGATTTTATTACCACCACAATACCTTGAGATTTCCATGCTTGCTGTTCGTAGTGTGTGATGTGTGAGGGCCCCTGTGGCCTGGTGGAATGGCTGCGTGTTGTAAGGAAGCACGCATACCCCTCTACCTCTCAAAAAAGAGGCAGGGTATTTTCAATATAAAAGTTTTGATTATTTGCTCCCTAGTTTGAACTGCTTAGTAACTTTTAGATGGTGTAATATCTATTTCCATATTTTTATTTTTCTTCTTTCTAATATTAATGGAACTTTTGTTTTTATTTTAAGTTACTCACACAGAATTGTCGACTTCTGTGTAACATGTCTAATACTTCATTCCTGTCTTCATTGCTTGTCGTCCTTTAGCGGCTTTTATCCACGAACTGATTCAATATGCTTTTACTTTGATATTTCTTTCCTCTATTCAGTGTACCAAAATGTCTCCATTTTATGCCTATGTACAAACTGATGGATTTATTACTGACTGATGAAAGGGCAGATTGAGCGGTTGCGTGTGATTGTGCAAAGACGTTGTGGCTTTGAGCTATGGGAGTGTACTTGTAAGTGACACCATTGTACTTTTTATTCACTTTTGAAAATGAATATTATTCCCATCTATTTCTGCAGAACTGCTTGGTAACAGTTGACTGGTGTCATCAGCTGTTTTGAGTTTGTAAAACAAAATGAATTCCTAAGCTACAGGAAATGACATTGTTGGGGGCGCGGTTTAGGGTTTGACACTTTTATCTTTTCATGTAGAAAGAGCATTGGATTTACCGTCCGTTTTTCCTGGATAAACATTTTAATCACACTGCAGTCGTCCCAGTTTGCCTTGGCTTACCTTAGCTTACCTTACCAGGGCTTTCAGTAGTTGACCGTCACTCCTGCTAGCTCCGACTCGAGCAAGTTTGTTAGGCCCGCTGGCTGTCAGAGGACCATTCCTTTTCTAATCTGCCCTACGAGACTATTCGGTTCTTCTTCCTTTATTTGCAAAGATGTTTATCATTTTGGTATAGATTGTTTCAAATGGCAATTTAAGCAATAAAAATAATTAAAAAGCGCGCTGTGGTTTTGTTGATGTCGCTTGTGTTTGTAGTTAATTACTAATTGTCGTGTGGCCTCGTACAACCTGGATGAATATTACAGATTAAGTACTCATATCGTCAAACAAGTAGTAACTTATTTCTATTTTCTCAGTGCGAATTAAAGTACAACCATAAACAATGGGGAAAACATTAGAACATTTAGAAAATTAGGTATAAATATGAAAAGTTTCGACAGACAACGTTACATACGTTAAAGACTCTTCCACTAGAGGGCAACAATGAAACGCTTAACAAGTTTTTGTACTTAATATTGCTGCAGCCTACAAATAAGTTATTCGTTGATTTGCTGTTTTATACGTTTATTTTCCTTTTTTTTTAATTGTACTTGGCCTAAAATGTAAACGTTTAGTTTTCCAACGGCAGGGTGTTGGCAGCCTGTTACAGTACCGTCTGCAGTCCGTAGCCAAGAATTAATAAAGTGTCATCTAATCTAAATGTAATATTATTTTCAGTCAATTCTCAGAATATTCAAATTGATCATTCATTCGAACACAAGCCTGGCTCTATATTAACATTTGCCTTGTTTTTAAGAAAAGAGCAGCCCAACTTCATGCACTGCTTTGACCAGAGCTCCACTCTTTATTCAAATCAAAGTCCTGACAGATGACATCCTGTCTACTACTTTGCTAGGCAGACACCCAACTTGGCAAGATATCGCTAGCATTAAGAACACTTTACTCACTGGCGGTCTTCCCGACGCAAACACAAAAGGTGTACAGACAAAGGTAGGGACAACAGGCCGAGACCAGCCCTGTTTGGACAAGGTATCAAAAGGAAGAAGCACAATGGGCTTGCTTCACTTTATTGGATGTTGAAACCTTAACGTGACGCAGTGGCGTTGTCTGGATGGCTTTGCTGTGGCTGTGTGTCGCAACAAGCTTGAGCCAACTTAAATGCAAAAAGCCTCTGAAGGGTTGGTTGATGGGGAAACGGCAAGTCAAAATGACTTACCGTACTGCTGTCATGTTTTGTACACATGTTATAAGCCCATGTATCGAGTCTCAGCAATTTTAGTAGCCACATTTAAGCTACATTTAGTACATGTTTTGTTAATTTGTTAAATAAATAAATAAATAAATAAACAAGGCTACAATAAATATACATATTCTCTGTGGGAATGTCTTATCTTTTTATCTCTTTCTGCCTCTCCCTCTCTGGCTGTTTTTGTGTGTGGTGTCTTTTTATTTTATCTATGAATCTGTTTTTTATCCAAGGTCCTGAGGAAAAACACCTGTCTGTGTATTATTTTTGGATCGTATAAACAAAAACAGTTAGTTATACTGTGGATTGAAAGGGGCGGGGCTTGGTGTCGGCTGTAAACAAGGAGGCGGGGCAATCCCAGGGACCGACCCAGCTGTGGACGGTGAGCATAATGAGTAAATACTCATGGGCTGTGCTATCCCCCCACAGTGAGACTGGGTCCGCAGCATACGTGGCGGCCAGTCTTTGCCATATTCAGTGTATATTCTCAGCAATGTGGAAGCAATGTTTGAGGCGGATCGCGTCACCCGGTGGCGGCCCGACCTTTGCTCTGAGTTTCGTGTCTATCTCCTGGTACCTCCTGCAGGTCGCGGTCCAACCGGGCCTTCACAGTCTGCAGCATACGGTCCTCCAGTTGCAGCTTGGGGCGAAGGCATCAGGTCCGGGGCGGGATCGGTGGGGGAAGCTGAGTAGAGTGGGGGGTCCAGAGCAGGGAGGCAGGGCTGATGAGACGAGGGGCGTGAGACAGGGACCGGAGACAGCAGACAGACGTTTCATAGCCCAGCTGGTGTTTCTTCAAGTCATGTTCATTTATGCGTATCTCTGCGTGCTGCACACATTGATCGTTGTGTCCATCGGTTGTCCTTCCATGCTTGCCCTGTTCAGATGCCGCTGTAGCAAACCTTGTTATACTAACTCATACGGTAAATCAAGATCTTTATTGTTATTCACACACTTAGAACATGTCCATCGACGCTCGGACCTCATCACACAGGCTGATGTTTTATCTTAAAAATGACTATTTAGTACTTTTTCAGACCCGGTGGGTCATTCTGTAATAACTTATAATAATAATATATGTAATGTAATAAATTAATATGTATAAAGCTGCTTTTTAGTAAGTAAAAAAACACAACCTACAGTCTCTACTTCTACATCGCCTGGTAATGGCAAGTTAAATTGTTAGTCTGCAAATACATTTGCTCAGTAAACCAATAAACTTCATTATTTAATGCTACCAACATAACCAACATAACATGCTACCAACATAACATGCTACCAACATAACATGTTACCAACATAACATGCTACCAACATAACATGCTACCACACATTCCCGGTGTTAGGCTTGTGTGTGTCGAATAAAGAGAAAGAAAACGGTATGGGATGAATGGTCAGTGGTTTGTTCATGGTTGAGGCGAGTAGTCGTGGCAGCTTAGTACAGCTTGACAGTTCTGTGAGAGGTTGTCTAACTGCATATTGGCTTCTCCTTCTCTAAAAGGCTGGTCTGAATCTCAAGCAGAACCCAGTCTCTGGAGTCCTAAATTATCCCTCCCAGAACAAGCTAGCTTGAAAACACCATGAAATGGAAACTTTCTTTTTTGCTTGTTTTTGTGATTGTGACATCCATCACTAGACCATCTGAGCTGTTCATCACATTCCAAATCACAAATAATTCTGACAACACCCTACTTTACTACTCCCACTTTGCTCATCAAAATCCTGAAGGTTGTCAATACGTATCATTCCCAGTCCACAATCTGTCCCGTGTTTAATCTGTCCCAGGTATCTTCGCATGGAAGTCTCACACACACACACACACACACACACACACACACACACACACACACACACACACACACACACACACACACACACACACACACACGGCAATGTCCTTTCACGGTCTTCAATCAAACATGCAGTCCATGGGCCTCTTCAAAACTAGACCAAGTCCCTTCCTCCTCCTCCTCCTCCTCCTCCTGTGCTACCTCTCCGCTCCCTCTCCCACCACTGTACTGGTCCAGGGTGGGTCCGTGGACCGGGCGAAGTCCGTGGTGACCACCTGCTCCTCGCCCAGCTCTCGCACGCAGCTGCCCACCACCTCCAGGACCCTCTTGAGCCGGCGGTCCAGAGCCAACAGGTGGGGCTCGGTCAGGACGGGCCGCAGGGGGTCTCCCCACAGGGACTCCCGCATCACGTCGCTGAGGCGGTACCGCTCTCGCAAGAGCAGCCGCAGTCTCATCAGCGTCGAGCGCTTGATCCTGATGGGGGGAGGGGGGGGAGAGGAGGGGAGGGGATAGGGCAGAGAGAGAGGTTAGAAAGGGAGAGAGATGGAGGTGGAGATAGAAAGAGAGAGGGACAGAGAGAAGATATAAAGGAGGGGAGAGGACAGATAGAGCAGGAGAGAGATCACAGAGAGGGAGAAAAGGAGAGATCACAGAGAGAGGAAGAGTTAGAAAGACTTAAAAAGAAAGAGTTAGTTGTTTAACAGTAATTCAAATTAAACAAACAATGTAAACAAACAGATCTACAGAGGATATTATACTTACATGCAGCACTGAGATAACGGGGCCAAAATGGACATCACGTCTTCAGAGGGCCTCCCAAACCTGGAACACAGGTACAAGGAACCAGCGATTAGGGTGTTTCTTCCGACCCCCAGCTGAAAGGTCCTGGGTTCGTTCCCCGTTGTCCAAAGTCACTGTAACTGACTTTGGATAAAAGCTTCTGCCAAGAGACGAAATAGACAATGATTGCCTCTCACCCTCTGGCATTGTCAAAGTGTAGAAGGAAACCGTCGTCACCGAATTTGGTGAAGAGCTCATAGTGGTGCCTGTCCATGTTACCTGCAGTGAGAGAGTGACCAAGAATCAACACTGAAAGGTCATGGAACACATGCTTACACAGATGAGCAGAGCAGATGGTGAGTTAGGCTACGCACCCATGAGGAAGTCAAAGATGGACATGTCGATGATATTCAGGAGTCTGTTGCCGGAGTTGTAGGGGTACATCTGCTTTACGGTGTCGCAGTAGAATGGATTGCCCTCCCAACTTTAAGACACAACAAGCAGAACGACAGTGAGACACAGTGACAGCAATACAGAGATGGAGCCATCATGATACACCTTCATGTTTCCAATGACATAATAGAGCAATTTGCGTTGAGGGTGATTCCCAATCATCAAATACAACTTTTCAAGTAAATGGTTGTGTTGACAATAATTGTAAATCCAGACATCTTTCTTTTGGCAAATATACTCCTGCTCTTAATGACCTTGAAATGGTTTGGTACGGATGAACATCATCGATTTTGGGCATTAACCCTATATCCCTCAAAAGCTTACCAAAAACATGAAAAATAAAACATAGCTTAATATAATGAGCATCCTCTATAAATATGAATTATATAAACTGCATGGTCAGTAAAAGACAACCCAGGCATTCATGTCTCCTCTTATTTGAATTAAACCAATGCATGTTTTTAGTCCTTGGCTCAAGTCTGTCTTGTGATTGTTGCAAATGTCAGCTGTCCCCCTTCTCCCTCGTGTGTATCCCAGCAGGCCAACTACACTATGGTATCGTGGTGATCCGCGTTGTGATGCGTGTGTCTGGGTCGTACTCCTTGCGCCCGTCGAAGGTGTAGGAGCGTATCCAGGGGCTGGGGATGGAGACCCGGGGGGCCAGGCTGAGACCCGGTAGGTAGGTGGACAGAGACCCCTCTAGCGTGTCGGGCCGGCCGCACACCGCATACTCCGTCTTGCACACGTACAGACACTTGGCGAAGAAGCACGTGTTTTTAGCTGCCAGAGGGGTGGGGGTGGGGGTGGGGGGGGGAAGAGTTATTCTCGGAGGATTAAACAAAAATGTGCGCAACGCTCACATGATGTGACATGAACACACAACCATACACCTAGGCTGTCTTCTACATCCCCCCACCCCCCATGTTTCCTGTCTTTCGGATGAGCTGTTAACAGAGGCCCTGACTCCCTGTGGGCGCTAAAGATGCCCGTGTCCTGGCCAAATACCCAAGCTGGCTCTTGAACCAGCATGGCCTCCTAATCATCCCCTTTCAGTCTCTAACTGGATCGTTTCTCATGTTCCCAGTTCCTCATGGCCCCACTGTGTGGAGACATTGAGGGCTGTGTTGACATTTACGGGAACCCAGACAACAGTGTGAAAAGGAAGAAAAACTGAATGGTGATGACGAAGGCCTGTTTACCCGGGGAGGTGAAGAAGACGTTTCGCAGGTCCTGGTTGTGGGTGGCGTGGAGGACCTCCCCCGTGACGTTCACCAGACGACCCACCACCGGCGGGACTCTCCGGAAGTCCAAGATCCTGCGGTGCGGTAAAAATCGGCGTTATGGTTGACAACATGAGAACGAGACCCCCAGAACTCTGAACTCTGAACTCTGGGTTAAAATACATGCTGACGTTCACAGACCCCCAGAACTCTGAACTCTGAACTCCGGGTTAAAATACATGCTGACGTTCACAGACCCCCAGAACTCTGAACTCTGAACTCTGAACTCTGAACTCTGGGTTAAAATACGTGTTGACGTTCACAGACCCCCAGAACTCTGAACTCTGGGTTAAAATACGTGTTGACGTTCACAGACCCCCAGAACTCTTAACTCTGGGTTAAAATACGTGTTGACGTTCACAGAATCACAGAACCGACTAGGACCTGTTAACCCAAACCCATAAATCCAACCAATGGCCACGGTATAGCTATAAATATATAGCTATAAGTCCTGTGTTGATTGAGACCTGTTCATTCACGCATCGTGGTTCCTCAATAACAGTAATCATGTCTGGGATGAGTCCCAATGGCATTTTGGTCGACAAAATGGTCCCAACACGTGAAGGAATAAGGAAAATAGATACAGGTTGTGCCACAAGAGGTGACCACAACCAAGAGGGAATGCAAAGGTGTGGGAGATTATGGCAAGGTTAATGATATTTTAATCATATAATTGAACACATTGAGGTAGAACACACCGATTTGCATTTGAAGGTTGTGCTATAATTGTTTTAAACAAACCATCATCACACCCATTATTGTTGTTTTTCCCGCTGTCTAATTGCTCTGTCGGAAAGCGGCGACAGTGTATTTAATGACAGGGCCCAACCAAAGCAATGCCAATCCACAGTGACTCAATTCAGACAATGTGCTTAAAAAAGGTTTGTGTGTGTGTGTGTGTATGTGTGTGTTTGTGAAATCCCATTAAAAGTGCCTCAAAGGACACATAAAAAATGCCTCATACTGTAGGTATGTTTATGGGCTCAACAATTGTTTTTCCGATGAGTGGACACTTTTAGCCCCCATAATAAAAACCTCAACTTTTTATTGTTTAACCTCTAAAACATTTAGGAAAATGCTTGAAATTGTGGCAGGCAGGTTGTTGGGGGGGGGGGGGGGGGGGGGGTTCTTTGTGACTCACAGAGAGGCTTAACTCTGGGAGGTTGTGGATTCAAAGCCCAATGTCTCATCCCAGAGGTGCTGTTCCCTGTCTAGTATAGGAAGGAATAAGGAGGTTCAATCTGAGTGGATGGATATGTGTCAGTACCTGTCTAAATGGAAGGCAGCGATCTCTGCGTTGTGCCTCTGGAAATCCACAAAGTAGAATACGTCCTCAGAGGTGACCTCATCCCTCTGCTGCCTGACACACGCACGCACACGCACGCACACACACATACACACACGTATACACGCACGCACGCACACACAAACACAAACACACTCACACACACACACACACACACACACACACACACACACACACACACACACACACACACAAAAGACTATATGAAATACACATTTCACACATACACATATGCACAGTTCATCAATTTGCCATAGCAGTATATTGAACATGAGTGCATTCATACTGCTGATGTTGTCAATGTCTATCAATTCAGTTTTTAACCTCATGGGTTTAAACATGGCTTTGCCAAAGTCATTCATCTTCAAAGCCAACTTCAGATGGTGTCCACTGGGTTTCACCACTAGGGGACAGAGAGAGAGAGAGATGACAGAAAGAGAGACAGAGACAGAGAGAGAGAGAGACAGAGACAGAGAGACCGAGAAGACAAAAAGAGAGTGAATATCATGCAAATGATCATGGCAAATGTCAATTTCATTGAGTTGCACATTTCCACACCATCTGAGAATAGTAATAGTAGAGAATAGTAGAAATAACACAACATCACAACGGCAGGCAGTCAAGCTAGACTTTGTTGTGTCTGAGGTTTGTTGAGGAATATTTCCTTTGCTCTCTTGGATACGATAATAGAGGGGTTTGCTCACAAAGCTTTGTTTCCACTCTCAAATCCCCTCTTTCTTTCTTTCTTTCTTTCTTTTTTCTGGGTTTTTGTTATGCCTCACAGCAGTGAGCCAGACTAACATCGGGCCTGCCTTTTGCTCTGCGCTCTGTGAAGAGGAGTATTAATAGTTTACTGCTATAGTTTCTTTTGAATGAAAATCAAAGACCAACCCATTTGGCATCACATTCCTAGTACCTTCTTTTTAAAGTATATTCTGTTTTCGAAGTTGATAAAGGGACACTCGTTGCTTTTAGGTTGCTTTGCAAAGTATATAAAACCAACGATGTGTTTGCAAGCAGAAAACTTAGCTCGATGTCTAATTGCAGAACACAGCGCTTGTGACAAAAATGATAGAAAATAGAAAATATTTTATTTTCTACTTTTTGCATGCTTAATCTAGAAATTCATCTTTGCTTGCAGGTGCAGAAGTCCACTGCCCAAAAAAAGGATACATTTAAAACACAACACATCACTTCCAGACAGGACACATTAAAACACATACAAAAACCGATAGAAGCTACATTAGGCCTACATTCAAAGGAGCGCCAGATGTAGGGTTAGATCAGCCTAGCTCAGAATCATTCACTTTAGCCCATAGAAGACAATGAGGATAAAAAGGATAGAAGTTAACGAGGATAATAAGAATGATTTACTGGAACTTCTGATGCTCATTTGGAAAGGTTTTTCAGTCATGTATGACTCAAATTATGGCGATGAGTCCAACTCAACGACATCTCAACTAAAAGAACATAGGTGGATGTGTAGGTGTCTGTCTACAATCCAGCCACTACATCAACCCATCAATTTGCACACCCTGCTGGTCTTCAGAGATGTACGTGTTGGTGCGGTGGAGCTTGATATGTGGGTGGAAAGTGCTAAAAGTGCTGGGAAACCACACAGCAAGCAGTGTTAATTAAGTAACAGCTCACTGCTCCCTTTGAACGCGGACACATGCACACACATCACCATGTGGCCGCGTGGCAGATAAAGGCCTAAAGCAGAGAGACAAGTCACTGACAAAGGTTATTTATGTGGGGGATTTTAGAGACAAATTAAAATGAAAGAATTGTCCTCTTGTCTGAAAAGAGCTCTGGAGTGTTGTTGATCGTGTCTGGTGGTGCCAGGGATGTAGAGAGAGAAAGAGAGAGAGGGGGGGAGAAAAAGAAGAAAGAGAGAGGGAAAGAGTTTGACTCAGCCAAACAGAGTTGTCAATCCCATGGATGCCATCATCCTTCCAGCACAAACATCACATGTTCACTAAAAGGTGGTCAATGAGTCCCACCTGTCTGGACTGTGCAGTGAGAATACACAGAGAGAATAGTGTGAATGGTGTGGTGGTGGACTGAGCTCACCTTGCTCACAATCACACGCTCCTTTCAGGGCCTTCTCGTCCTGAGTGTAATCTGTATGAGAGGAATATATCATTTGACACGCTGAACAACCATTCATCAGCAAAACGTCACGCATGTCTGTCTGTCTGCCTGTATCACATCATCCAGCATCACACTACATATCCTGTCTGTCTGTCTGCTTGTCTGTCTGTCCGTCTCCAGCATCACACTACATATCCTGTCTGTCTGTCTGTCATTTTGTCTGTCTCTAGCATCACACTAAATATCCTGTCTGTCTGTCTGTTTGTCTGTCAATCTGTCTATCTGCAGCATCACACTACATATCCTGTCTGTCTGTCTGTCTTGCTGTCTGTCTGATTGCCTGTCCGTCTGTCTGTGCGTCCCAGCACCTGCGCTTATGATGGTGAGCGCGTTCATGTCCCGGAGGAGCTGGTCGATGGCAGGGTCCTGGCGGGAATATAGGCTGTAGCGGTTGATTCCCAGGTGGAACTTCAACCAGCTGACCTCCGGGTCAAAGTTCACCTTGTGCTTGGTCACGGTGATGTTTGAGGCCGCGGCCGCCTCATTGTACATCGCGATGTGTCTGTGGGAAAGACGGGGGATACAGGGGGGCTTCAAAACAATGGCTTAAAAATCCAGGAAGGGTTGGACATGATGTCACTTCCCTGACAACTTCCCTAGAATTTACTAAGATATATGATCTTCTCCTCTTCGCTCACCTCCCCTCTATCTTCTCCTCCCTCTCCGTTCCCTAGTGCGTTGGGAAACACACTAGGGAACTAGTGGAAGAGTCTTAAAGAAGAGTGCTTAAAGAGGAGCCAGAAATCACCCTGTGACCCAAACAAACAGCTCATGTGGTGAAACACATCGCCTTTCTCTGACCACACTGAGGGGAATGCCTTTCTCTGACCAAACAAATACCAGCATGCAGCGATGCCACTAAGTGAGTGGAGTGATGGGATATATACATATGAATTTGATTCGCTCCGGAATTTCTTGCCATTCTGTCCGTCATTCAAACCGACACCATAGCCACAGTCAGGGTTACTGAGTACAACAAAGGAAGCAGAGAGAGAGAGAGAGAGAGAGAGAGAGAGAGAGAGAGAGAGAGAGAGAGAGAGAGAGAGAGAGAGAGAGAGAGAGAGAGAGAGAGAGAGGTGGTAAGGGGGGGGAAGATTGATGCTGGGATAGTCATCGACTATGAATATTCGTGGGAATGATCATTCAGGCGATGCACACACAAACATACAGAAACACAAATACATGTGGCTTCACTTTACATTTACAACATGCATTGCGTTTTATTTAAAGCACACAAGAAAAATTTGCCTCTCCCTTCAAAGTAAAAGTTCAAATAAAACTCTTGGTTTCACTGCGATGCAAAAGCGTCCCGTAGACAGGATACCCCCCTGTTGTGTGTCTAACTGTCTCGAGAGCAGGCTGCGAGACCCAACAGTGTCCATAGTTATGTGCATACACGTGTATGACGAGCCGAGAACAAAACCACATAGAGAGGCAAGAGAGAGATGGCGTGATGGAGGTGAAGACATGGAGCAGGATAAAAGAAAGAGAGAAAGAGTCCAAGAGAGAAAAGAGTGTTCACTTCAATTTTCCAACATTGTAGCTCAAGCTTGTGCGTGTGTGTGTGTGTGTGTGTGTGTGTGTGTGTGTGTGTGATACATGTGTGAGTGTGTGTGTGTGTGTGTGTGAGATGCATGTGTGAGTGTGTGTGTGTGAACATGATGCAAGGCAGCTCATGCTGCTGCAGACTCAGAGGGATCTTTGGAAAGCTCTAAATCCTTGTTTACATTCAGGGGATCCTTCCAGACGTCTGCGTTTTTTAAATGACACGTTGAGGAGGGATTCTACACCAGCCAGCTAAATGCTACGTTTTACGACCCTGTATTTAAAGAAAGTTGATTGGCTCTGCAAAAACTGCCGTGCTCTGTGTGAATGAGTGTTTAGAATCGCTTAATCGCTACTTGTGTGCCTGCAAGGACGATGTTTAAACATGCATGTGTGTTTGTTGTTTCATTTACTGTGCTGACTGTGAATCTGAGGTTTCTGTGTGTGTGTGTGTGTGTGTGTGTGTGTGTGTGTGTGTGTATGTGTGTGTGTGTGTGTGTGTGTGTGTGTGTGTGTGTGTGTGCATGAAAGTGTTTATGTATTATGAAGCTTGTGGCCACTGTGCCAGTGACCTTGGATCTCGTCCACATTCTTGCCTCGTGTATTCATGGTCAGTTTGTTCAGTTTATCAGAAGCAAACATGTGCATCAGCCAACAGATTGACATTCATTAAAATCAGAGAACGGACAAGAGAGCATGAAATGTAGATGTTTTAGTCAACAGCACAATCCACTTTTAAAATCTTGATACAATATTGTATCTGCACATTTTGCCATTCTGGGTGGAATCTCACAATATTCTTTGAATTACTTTGGAATACGAGCAAAATAAAACTTTCTTTTTTATTAAATAGAAAATTGAATTAAAAGTCGCAGTCAACTGTTTGTCTTTAGTTTTTCTGCGTTGGCCAGCAGATGTCTCCCTTGTGTTCCTTCACCATCTCACCTGTCTTAATTAGTTGGTGTATTGGCGTCTGTCTGTTGATATCTGTCTTTTTCCAGTTTCCTCATCCAGGCTTTGCTTCACTCAATACACTGAAGTCATGTCCAAATGATTTGACACTTCCACTTGTTTTGCACAACAAGGTTATAGTATATCCAGGTTGTTTGAAACACAACAAAAGGTGACATGCTATCATTTCAACTAAATTGAGGGAAATGGTATTAATGGTATACTGTCTCTCACTGTAATAGAAACATTAAAAACAGAAGACTCACCTCTCCCAGCGGGACACTTTCTTGTGGTAGTAAGTGATGAGCTGCTCCGCCTGCAGCAGTCTCTCCTCTGGCCCCAACATGGGGGTCTGGATGTTGTACAAGGGATGGTCAAACAGCCTGCCCAGCTTGGAGCCCCCATCATCGGGCTCACTCTCAGCGCTATCCTGGGGGCCGCCAGTGCTGTTAGAAAGCCAGGGGCTGACGAGACCGCCCTGCCCAGGGAGGGAGTCGTTTCCCTGGCCGCAGAAGCACCCGGGGCCCCGGCCCTGCCGGAAGTCCTGGATCTTGGGCAGCAACACGAAGTAGAAGTCTGCGGTGAAGACCAGCATCAGGGTGGTGGCTAGGAGGAGACGGTCCCTCCTCATGGTCCCGGAGGAGCAGAGGCCACAGGCAGAGGAGCAGGAGGAGGCAGACAGGTATCCAGGTCAAAAGACTGAACTCAGCAGAAAGTGGAGAAATAATAACTTAAGAGTTGCTCCTCAAGAGATGTAAGGACATCAGATTAGTAACTCGCAGTTTCCAGTCAGACAGACCCAAGAGCCAAGAGGTAAGCAGCCAGTCTGGTTATGGATCATCTCTCTCTCTCTCTCTCTCTCTCGCTCTCTCGCTCTCTTGCTCTCTTGCTCTCTCTCTCTTAATCTCTTGCTCTCTGACTCTCTCTCTCTTACCCTCTCTCTCCCTCTTCCTGTCTATCTCTCTCTCTCTCTCTGACACTCTATCCTTCTGACTCTCTCTCTGCTTATCTCTGTGTGGCTGTGCAGAGCTGTTGTTCATGCTCCACCTCTCTGCCACCTCCTCTTCCTACTCCTCCTCCTCCTTGTCTTCCTCCCTCCTCCTCCTTGCAGCTGACGAGGGAGCAGAGCTGACCCTAGTGTATGTGTGTGTGTGAGTGTGTGAGTGTGTGAGTGTGTGAGTGTGTGAGTGAGTGAGTGAGTGAGTGTGTGTGTGTGTGTGTGTGTGTGTGTGTGCCTTGGAACAGTCACTTACAGCTTGGCTGTGAGGCAGTTAGCCAGCCAGAAAGAGAGAGGGAGAGAAGAGAGAGAGAGAGAGAGAGGGAGAGTGTGGACGTGTGTGTGGATGTGTGTGTATGTGTGTGTATCCCCAAGAAAGCACGTCCAGGATTCCTTTGTTCTGATAGGACAAAGGCATGCATTGCAGCGTGCTTGTGCGTGCCCACACACACACACACACACACACACACACACACACACACACACACATACACATACACATACATACATACACAGAGTGACAGTCAGAACGTAGTTTTGTTGTTGCAGGAAATGAGGCAACTGTTGGGTATTTATGACCTGTTGGGGATCGATGACCTGAATAAAACGTTGTCAAGCTGGTTACTCCACTCTATCTCTGACACGACATGTTAATTTGTGTACATGTGTGAGTGTATGTGGTGTGTGCGTGCATGTGTGTGTAACATACAGATTTACTTTTTCACCAAGACCATTTTAGTTTGTGTCAAATCCTAATAGTAAATTCCCAGTGTGTGTGTGTGTGTGTAGCCACATGCAATGTCTGCACATGTCCTTGGTGTGAATGCCCCTGTGGCTGTGTGCGTGTGTGTGTGTGTGTGTGTGTGTGTGTGTGTGTGTGTGTGTGGGTCGCACTAATTTCCCTGCCCAGAGCTGCACTGGTGCTATTATCGCTCTCTGATTTTCTCTCTCGCTCTCTCTCTCACACACACACACACACACACACACACACACACACACACACACACACACACACACACACACACACACACACACACACACACACACACACACACACACACACACACACACACACACACACCCCCACACTCTCTACACACACCCACACTCTTTACACACTTTCTCTATACTCACATACACTCTCACTACACACACACTCTCTCTGTTGTTTGCTCATATTCCACAGAGAGAGTAGAAATGCTCAATTGTGCTATGAAGCTGTCCTGTCTGCTGTAAAGTCGCTTCGCAGCCCTAGACTGAGGACCTTGCAGGGCATTTTCCAGCATGCATCTGCGTTGTTGTTATACTGTGGTATTTTAAAACATCTGTCGTCTGTTTGGGTGTGTGTGTGTAACTCTGGCAGAGTGCTGATTTCACTCTTTAAAGAGGAAACAGGCTGTGGGAGTTTGAAACTCATGTTTGAAATTAACTCAATTTCTGTACAAACCAACCAAACCATAAAACTGCATCTGGGCACACACACACACACACACACACACACACACACACACGAATGTGCTTTCAATCATTTTTAGACCACAGACCTGAGTGTGTTTGTTGAATAGTGAGACCAAAATATATATTTTGGTCAGCCATACTGTTCTAAAATGAATGTTTTCAAACAAATGCTCAATTATTACTTATTTTCCACTGACATTTTCATATTTGTGCCAACCAGCCAATAAATGGCAGCAAAACTCCTAAAATCCAAGAGAATCTAAAGCGTTCTGACATTACGTTCTGTCATGTCATGTCATGCCCGCACAGCAAACACAAGAGGAGAGGATTATGGGTAACTGTAACACAAATATAACTCTCTGAATTAATTCAGACAAATAACCGAAAAGCAAACACGTCTGACACGGCCAGAGTGCACTTTGTGTCCTACCAATTTGAAATGAGGTCAACCACTGTTTGATGTCTGTCTTGTTAATTGACCATTAAGTTGTATTACGGAGACACTCTCATCCTAAGAGACTATGAGTGCATTTATAAAGGAGCCATGGTGTCCACTGTGGACATTAGGGATCGAACCCAGAACCTACTCTTTGCAGACCCGTGTACTAAAGACATGGTCATGGCAATGGGATGACGGTAAGATTGTAACACAATAGATTGATGGTTGATTTAGCGTATGGAATAAAATCCCCTTGACCGGGACTATTGCTCCAATTTTCTAGTCCCCCTTTCCTTCATTTATTTGGGAACCAGAAAAGGGAGGGATGTTTAACTGCCAGGCCCTGTGTGTGAAGACATGTTGGTTTTGACTTACGACATGACCTAGCCCGGATTCAACCAAAGGACCGTTTTCATTCCAAATACAAGCATCCATTTCAACAGGTCGTTAAAGTAGTTGCTTGGATGAAGAGCAGATACGTATGTGAGGAATAGTTGAGAGTATACAATGGGGAATGGGAGGATAAAAACATTAGAAAACAAATACGGAAAAAACGTCTACAACATTCAGCCTGTTTTATCAATGTTGAATAGCTAAGGTCTTCCTATTTCACCTGCTTCTGCACATCATCGTATCCACTACCTGCAATACTAACAGATTGGGTCACCTTTTAAAAATGATTTCTCCTCCCGTTTTAAAACTCAACATAAAGACAAACAGCTCCGAATGGACTTCAAAAAGTAGAAAAATTATACAACTGAGTAAAACAATTTTTTTAACTTCTTTAGCATTTACATTTTGTCCTGTGTATTTGTCCTGACACAAAAACATAACAACAATACAATGGAGAATAAGAACCTTTGATAAACAACACATTTAATGTCTATTTATATTCATGCATTTAAAGGTGTCATCATCGGTTAGCTTGCTTTTCCCGCTCATAGCTCATCTTGGCGCCGCCGCGGCACCTCAGGCTCTGACTGTCCGCCCAGGGGCTTATGGGTAATTCTGCAGGGAGAGGCAACTCCTTGCATTCCTGTTGAGAGGAGGAATGCAGAAATAGATTAACATAAAACAAGAGTTGATGAATAAGAAAACCGTTGTTTTCTATAGATCAAAGTGCAGCAAATATATTTCTACAAATATATATTTTTATTCACAGTCATAACTGTCATATGTTGGATGTTTTCCTCCATCCTCGTCACATACTGTTTGATTTTAAAACACCTTCCTCCTGCCTCAACTTAAAACCAAAAACGTATTATAAAATATTGGAAGGGGGAGTTATGGAAACAATGTGAGAATAAACACAACATATTCAACAGAAATTATGTGAGCGAATAGAAAAGGCATCTGAGAGAAGCCTCGTTCATGCCGCAGGCAGCACACTGTGTACAAAGAAAACAACTTTTAAATCCCCGACACTGCACACAACGTCTCTGAACAGAAATGCCCTAAAACAATGATTCAGCGTCACAAGCAGGTGTGCTATCTGGACGCTGGCCGTGGAATGCTGCAGTTGAAATCGCCGTCTCCTTTGCAGATGTGAGCCAACGTGTTCACATTGTTTTGCGCAATAGCCGCGTTCTTACAACCGGGCGTTAAATCAAGGCCAGTGGCTGCCACTGTGCGTCAAACAAACCCAACAGACACACACAACAACACAATCTATCACGTACACGGCTGTGATGAGACAGGGCTTGTTGTGCAAGCGCACATGTGTGTGTGAGTGTGTGTGTGTGTGTGTGCGTGAGAGTGTTTCACAATCAGACTGCAATGTTTCAGAGGTTGAAAAAAAGATTGAAAGGTTGGCAAGAATAGATAGATCCTTAAAAATAAGATAAAATGGGGAACTGGGTTGTTATGACAAAGAAAGAATAGGTCAAAGAGGTTAAAAAACATACTAAGATCAGGCCTTTCACCTTTGAATTGCTAAAATGTTTAAACTGCGTGTGTGTGTTTGTTTGTGTGTGTGTATGTGTGTGTAAAGCCCCTTAAGTTTGCCTGAAAGCGGTAATTTATTGAATTAATGTAAATTATGATGATTATGATCAAGATGATTATTATTATTGTTGTTGTTGTTATTATTATTCTTGTGATCATACAAAATCTTTTAGATGGCTCTGCCATTCAGCAAATTGCAAAGTTCATCTTCGCCAGCTGTTTCTGATGGTTGTTGCCACAGCTCTAGCTACGTACAGCGCACCACTTCAAAAATCAACTCACAGAGGCCCACAGAGCAACATTCATAGCGGCCTACCAGTTGCTCCCAAAAGAAAATAAAATACCTATATATACAGACTGCTACTGTTAGCAACTAAACATGTTGACTCAAGAAAGTCAGGAGTTTGATGGCTTGGCTGGACGGCACCTTGGTAGAAGTTCAGTCACAAGAAGGAGAAGGGAGTAAGGAGCAAAGAGGAGGAGGAGGAGGAGAGAAGGAGAGGGGGGTAAGGAGCAAAGAGGATGAGCAGAGAAGGAGAAGGGAGTAAGGAGCAAAGAGGAGGCGAAGGAGCGAGGAGGAGGAGGAGGAGGAGGAGAGGGGGGAGCAGAGGGGTTTGGCCTCAACATTCAGCATGACCTCACCTGTAGGACGAGAGCATGGTGGGGGGAACATGTGGTGCCGGCCTGGAACAGTCTGTTGAGGTCGATGTTGCAGAGTAAACGCCTCCTCCTCCGACAGTCCGTGTCCTCAAATAGATGCTGACATAAACGTTGCTATGGAGACGGTCGTGGTGGTTGAAGGAGGAAAACCTTCAGTTTAGTTGAGTGTTTATGTGTGTGTGTGCGTGTGTATGTGGATAGTTAGAGGCCCACCTGGTGTTGTGGTGGGTCGAGGGTCTGCACTGTGTGAGCAGCATCAGTCTGTTCCGGTGAAGCTGCTACCGTGGGAGAGAGAGAAGGAAGAACATTGAATAAGGTTTTGTTTATTTTTGTGTATTTGTTGTTGTTGTTGATGTGATGGAAGCACAGCTAATTGCATATTTTAACTGGTTCAGAGAATTGGACAAAACAGTCAAACAAAAGTATAGGAAACTTCTCAAAGAGACATAAACACACACACACACACACACACACACACACACACACACACACACACACACACACACACACACACCAAACTTCTGGCCTGTAGTTTCTGCAGCTGAACATGGTCTGAATGTTCCTAAGTTTGAGTTCCAGATTTTAAACTCCAGAATGTGAAGAATGGTCTACCTCCCTGTAATGTGGTCAAACTGTTGGGGACCCAATCATTACATTTAGAACCTTTTCAACCTTTTCAACTTCAACTCTCTTTTCTTTTTAACTTGAAAAAACATCTGTCCTTCCTGTTTGTATTTGCATTGCGTTGTCCAGTCATGTTTTACACATCACACAACTATGCATGATTGTGTGCGTACATGCACAACAGGGCACACACACCAAAGAATACCATAGAGATTAATTACTAAGGCGGCTAGATCAAAGACAGACAGACGAACAGACAGACGGAGAGAGAGAGAGTGAGAGAGAGAAAAGATAAAATATAAAAAGAGAGAAAGTTATACATTTAAGATGGTTGACAGATAGATTAGTGGGTTCTGTATAAGTCTGTCTATCTGTATGTCTGTGTGTGTGTGTGTGTGTGTGTGTGTGTGTGTGTCTGTGTGCGTGCACATGCATGTGTGTGTGTGTGTGTGTCTTGCTTCAGAGGCACCTGTAAAGAGACAGTTACCTTGGTGATCAATCTGCTCTGGTGACGTTTGACCTTGGCCCTTAACCTGCTCAGAGGTTTGATCTTTCAGCCTGGCTGAGGCTCTTCTCCTAGAAGGGTCACTTTGATTGCTCTTTTTCTCGTTCTCCTCCTCCATCAGTCTCTCGCTCCTCTCCCCCTCGCTCTCCCTGAGTGGACCAACACATGCATTGCATGGGTTCAATATGGATCTCTCTATACAAAGTCAGTGACATCTATGTAATGCTGTTCTGCAGTCATCACATTGGAGCAAAACCTCATCTGCAAACAATTGCTCCATTTTTATCACATTTCTGCATAACAAGGCTGACTCCTCCAACTCTTCCCTCTGTTCCTTCCCTCCGACATCATTCTTTCAATAGTTTCTCCTTGACGGTGAAAATAAATATGCCTGGGAAAAAAAGCCTGGATGAACAACCGAGGCAGTATTTACCTTTGGCACCAAGATGTATTTTTCCATCATGCATAAATACTTAACCATGACGTTGGTGCCATGCCTCATCCATTAGAGATTAACGGGGGGAATATAACCAATTATTTTGTTAGGGTTAGTACCATGGTTGCCTCACCAGGACTCTTGAGAATGAAGCGCATGGAATTGGACAAATACAGGTTTGTATCACAATTATAGGACTGCTCTAAATAGGTCTGTCATTAATTTCAGAAGCTATACTTGTGTGTGCTCATCATGCTACATGCTCTTCCCTTGGATTTGGAGAGTTTTCCTTAAAACCTTTTAGAGCAGGGGTGTCAAACTAATTTCAGGTTGCGGGCCTTAACAGACCAAATGCTATTTTGCATTGAAACAAACACTTCTTATACACTTCTTGTACTGCCTTAAAATGGCGACTTGACTAACATATCTTCAACAATTATTTATCAGCGTCATAATTTTCTTCTCTTTGACGGGGACATCTTGCCAGTTGAAGTGAGCAGTTTTAGTAACTTTCTTCTGTATTTGATGGGCCTCGTTGACAAGAGCTGCATAGCAGCACCCAAGTTATTTTGGGAATTACAACAACTATATTTGATCAATTTGATAAACCAGTTCTTCTTTCGTTTTTTTAAGGCCCACTCTGATATGGTTTATTGTACTTGTTTACATTTTACATCTGTTTAGCCTTTTTCACTGAAATGTACTACTTTTTGCTAGTTGCAAATCTTTTTAGAACCACCAGCCTGACACCTCTGCCTGCGAGGGCTTCGGGTTGGAGGCTGTCTTATTATGGGGGCCTGTGGAGCCCTTTGAGAGTGTCCCTGAATAAGGGTGTCGAGTCACTCACCGCTCATAGGAAGAAGGGTGGGCGACATCCCACTGCATCCCCTGTCCGAAGCAGCCCACGGGTCTCCCAGCGGACGTCCACAGCCTAGCAGAGCCGTCCGTAGAGGCGGTGAGGACGAAGAGTCCCTGGGGGAGCTCCAACACCTCCGTGCAGACCAGCGCCCCCTGGTGAGCCCTCCAGCGATGCAGGAGAGGAGGCGGCAGCTCACATACTGGCTGAAGGAGGAGGTTACTATTTAACTATTTCATATTTCATCAAGTTAGCAGATGCTTTTATCCATACTCATCCACATTTTATATTTGTTATTAACGAGCAGGTTGGGGTTATGCTTTCTTGCTCAAGGATACCGAGGTAGACTGAGGACATCCGGGGTTCGAACTCAGCACCTTTTTAGCTGGGAGTTAAACACCCTAACCACTAGACTATCCTGGGCACACAGCTTCTGAAAAATCTTTCACACATGTGCACACACACACACGCACGCACGCACGCACACACACACACACACACACACACACACACACTCACTCACTCACTCACTCACTCACTCACTCACTCACTCACTCACTCACTCACTCACTCACTCACTCACTCACTCACTCACTCACTCACTCACACTCACTCACTCACTCACTCACTCACTCACTCACTCACTCACTCACTCACTCACTCACTCACTCACTCACTCACTCACTCACTCACTCTCACACACACACACACACACACACACACACACACACACACACACACACACACACACACACACACACACACACACACACACACACACACACACACACACACACACACACACTCTCACTCACACACACACACACACACACACACACAGACACACGCACGGCTCACCTCCTGCAGGACGTCCAGTGCGTAGCATGAAATATCCCACACCTGGAGGCAGCCGGCGGTGTCCCCTGAGACCAGGATGCTGTTGTCATGGTGATCAGAGCTCAGCGATAACACACGCTCACCTGGTCGACCCGGGCCAGAGAGCTGTCCTGAGATTAGGAAGTAAACAGTGACATGGAAACATTTACAATTTTGTAAATAGCAACAGTAAATTCATTGAGATACATGTCATTAATGAGCAAGTAGGTGTTCTTGCTCAAGGGCGCCTACAGGTAGACACAGGGAGTTTGAATCCACAACCTTTTGGCTGGGAGTCTAACACCCTACTCTGCAGTAGTTCATACAGCACTTGCACAGTAGAGTACTAGTTCCTCCAGTACAATTATCACCGGTTACCTTGTTGCTGTTATATAGTTGTTGTTGTTTTTGTTGTAAAGCAGTGATGTGATAAATGGTCACACCCAATGGCAGTGTAAATAAGATATATATTTTAAGAAGAACATCCATTTTGGTTTTCGGCCTTATCCAAATGATGCAGGACTGACTTTCCTCATACTAAGCTCCCAGTACAACCCTGGCCTGAAACTTTTGTTTGTCAAAGTGTTTATGCTTCGTTTTTGTTAGGAGAAACTGCAGCAAAGGTTAAGTCCCAGTGTTTATCGGTCAGTCAACAACAAAAATGGCTGTGACTCATTTAAAGAGAAAGGCCTTTTGCATGTATAATAATTGTATATTTCATTTTACGCAGAATAAAAATTAAGGCACATCTAGTGAAAAAATAGTTTGGTGTGTGTTTGGCCTTTGCTCTCATTTATATATTTAACATGATGGAATTCAGAAATTCCTCCCTACCAGACAAATAAATGCACACATATGAAAACAGACAAACATACACAAACGCTCCACCCTGCATACACGCGCATACATACACAAACAAAAAGACATGCACACACACATACACACGCACACATACACACACACACAGTGGCTTCAGTGCGTATTTTCCCTACCACTAAACACAGCTGGGTAGTGGAGTAGCATAGCTGTGGGCTGCCAGAAATGTCCCTGGCATGAGGCAGAGTCCTCTGTTCACCCCAACTGTGAGGGCAGGCATGGTTTATAAATCCGTTTTACGAACGGATAATTAAACATGAAATCTGGCTGTCTCTTGGGGTCAAGGAGATTAGGAGAAGAGACTCGATGCCCTTCCATCAAGTCTCGTCGATGTCTGTGCATCAAGGGTTATTTATAGCCACATCCCTTTTAGTCTATCCTTCTATCGATCCATAAATCAAATCATTCATCCATCCATCCATCCATCAATCTATCCATTAATCAATCCATTATTCCATGGATCCATTTACATTATTACAGTCATCCATCATCCATCCATCCATCATCCATCCCTCCATCCATCTATCATCCATCTATCATCAATCCTTCCATCCATCTATCATCCATCTATCATCCATCCCTCCCTCCATCTATCATCCATCCCTCCATCCATCTATCATCCATCTATCATCCATCCCTCCATCCATCTATCATCCATCCCTCCATCCATCTATCATCCATCCCTCCATCCATCCATCCATCATCCATCCATCGCTCATTCACGCATCCATCCGTCCATTTCCGTTCATCATTCATTCATCCATTATTCCATCCATTTACCATCATCAATCTATTTGTCAATCAACCAATCCCTCTATCCTTCCACCCATTCACCTACAAACCTATCTCTTGTTTGATCTGTCATTTATATTTTGAGGATGTGGTGAATAGGACAGTGTTTTACAATGATATTTTAAGGTGTACCTCAGATGACTTAAATCATGTATCTGAGGGAACATTGCAAGTACGTCACAACAGTATACATGGAACCGGATTTGAACTGACTACCTGTTGCCCTCATCTCTCCCAGTTCTTCACACACACACACCCGCACAGACACACACACACACACAGACACCCGCACAGACACTCACCATGCGGTTGTGTGTGTCCCGCCAGGCTCCAGAAATACAGAGAGCCCCCCTGCGAGGAGACCAGCACGGCCTGGTTCCTCCACTGTCTGTCAGCAGCCCTGTGCTGCAGGAACAGCAGGTGGTCTACAGGGGGCGCCACACTGAACACAAACAGAATAATACAAACATACTAAATTGTACTGTATTATATATTGTAGTTTATGGACCTTTTTATCCAAAGTGTCTTAAAATTCAATTTTTAGTGAATATATTTTTTGCATGGGCGACCCTGTGTCAGAATCGAACCACTAGCATTGGCAGTGTTATTAATGGCATGCTCTACCAATTATGCTCCGCAAGCTCAATCCCTTTCACTAGTAATTGAGCTAGCAATTGAGCTACACGAAACCAAATATTATAGTATGCACGTCGCATGTGTCATGTATAAAGTTGACGGATGAATTTATGTATTGTTAGGTATGTTTTTGGTCTTGGAATAAGTAAAAGCGAGATCCTAACTGCCCCAAACGCAGTGTCCGCTCACCCTGTCTGTGTGTCCCTCTGTAGCCTCTGCACCGGTCCTTGTGTCTCCACCCTCCAGACGACGACCTCTCCATCGTAGCTCGCCGTGGCAACGACACCCAGGGCGGGGCACGGGCACACAGCCAGGATGTCCGACTTATGTACGCCCTCGGACTTCCACGCCATGTCCGCCATCACGTACACATCCTACACGCCGAGATGTTGGACAGGGCGGTCGAGGGAGAAACGTTCATGTTTCAGCTACAACATGCTATGTGGTGTCTAGCACCCTACGTTTTGTTTTGTCAACTATTGATGCTTGCTATAATACAGTTCTCTAGGTTCATAAAGTAAGCATTCTGCCAAGGATGATTTCAGATGTAAATGTGGAAAGAAATGTGAAGAAAATGTGTTTGAAAGTAAAAATACTTGTATGAACAATCTCTTTGTCCCGCGTACAGTGTGAAGATTTAGATTGAGATCTTAGGAAGAAAAGTAATAGGTACAGCATAGTGGCTATTGGTGGATGTAGGACAGGTCTAGCATTCAGTAGGATTCTGCTCCACGATTTTTCACGTCATCACTCGATTTATCCCTTAGTCCATTCAGTACGGGTGTTTTTGCCCAAAGACGTTTTCTTAAAAGAAACACTTACTACTGCTGACGTAGGGAAACTTGGACCGGAATGAGAAGACCAGTGCTCAGGGCTGACTGTACAAACACTAACGCAGACAGCTCTTTTTAATGCGGTCCTCAAGGTAAGGAATGCCTGACCCGAGGATAGGGCTGTACGGTGCAAGGTTGAGGAAGGGAACAGTGGAGTGTGGAGTCTTTATGTGTGAACTTGGTGGGCTGCAAATCGAGACTCACATCTCAGGTTTGGAGGTTTATGTGTGTTTATGCTGGCGGAGACACACATGGTCTGTTATAGGTTGGACCTGGAACATTGGCTTCTGTGTTAGGGCGCGTGTGTGTGTGTGTGTATGTGTGTGTGTGTCTGACTGACTGACCATTTCTGTCAGAAATGATTTGAGTGGAATTGATTTGAAACTGGAGAGACATGCCCTTGATAAATATGCATGCCTGCTTGACATCACAGTCTTGAAATATGTGTAACAGAATGTACATAAAACTCTTTAAAACCTTGTCCAAAAAGTATTTTTAAAGAAATGTAGCCATGCAAAGTCACAAAGCAACACAGTGAGGGTATTTTGGGGAATGACAGTGATTTATACGTTTCTATAAGAGTTTCAATATGAATTTACATATGCGTCAATATATGACTATATATGCGTTTATATATGCGTGTATATACGTTTATAGGTGTATATATATACACGCTTATACACGTGTCTTCAAATTACGCACCTTAGCACCTTTGATGTCATACAGCACCAGCCTCAGACTCCACCCCACCGTCAGTAACTGGTTGCCGTGGAGACAGGTAACCCCGGTGACCTCTGAGGTGGAGACCGCCTCCAATTTGTGCAGGTTCTGGCCGTTCAGCAGGTCCCACACCTGTGTGACAGCACACGCGACACAAACGAGTAAATGAGTCACCGTGTCTTCTTGCTCATCTGCTCATGAGGAATAGGGTTAGGACTCAATAGGACTCAATAGGACTCAACAGGACTCAACAGGACTCAATAGGACTCAACAGGACTCAACAGGACTCAATAGGACTCAACAGGACTCAATAGGACTCAACAGGACTCAACGGGACTCAATAGGACTCAATGGGACTCAACGGGACTCAATGGGACTCAATAGGACTCAACAGGACTCAATAGGACTCAACAGGACTCAACAGGACTCAATAGGACTCAACAGGACTCAACAGGACTCAACAGGACTCAACAGGACTCAATAGGACTCAACAGGACTCAACAGGACTCAATAGGACTCAACAGGACTCAATAGGACTCAACGGGACTCAACGGGACTCAATAGGACTCAACAGGACTCAACAGGACTCAACAGGACTCAATAGGACTCAACAGGACTCAACAGGACTCAATAGGACTCAACAGGACTCAATAGGACTCAATAGGACTCAACAGGACTCAATAGGACTCAACGGGACTCAATAGGACTCAACAGGACTCAACAGGACTCAACAGGACTCAATAGGACTCAACAGGACTCAACAGGACTCAATAGGACTCAACAGGACTCAATAGGACTCAATAGGACTCAACAGGACTCAACAGGACTCAACAGGACTCAATAGGACTCAAACCTTGACGGTTCCATTGCGGGCCCCTGTGATCAGCCTTCTGCCGCTGGAGTCCACGGACATGCAGGTGAGCGCCTCCCTTCCGTGGGCGCCGTGGATGGTGAAGCACCTCCGCCCCGTGGCCGCGTCCCACACGCCCACAGAGGAGTCCTGGCGTCCGGTCACCACCTGGCCCCGCCCGGGGTTGTAAAGCGCCACACAGATGGGCGCAACCCGTCGTCTCACCTCGCGTCCCTCGCCTTCTCGTTCTGCCACTGTTGTGTCTCCTCTGCCCTCGGCCAATCGCAGCAGAGCTAGGTAATCTTTGCAAGCCACCAGCAAATGGGGCGGGGCCTTGGCAGGAAGCGCAGCCTGCACCAACAGGAAGGGGAAGCTGCTTTGCTCCGGGGAGCGGCCCGGCTGGAAGCAAGGGAACGGCAGGCGCACTGTTCTCAGGCAGTGGTGAGAAGAAACGTCCCATATCTTCAGCTCCTGTGGAAAGAACACCGTGAACTAGCGACAAACAACCATGTGTCAGAAACATATCTCTTGGTCGACGTTTACTGCATTTATTCCAGGTCATTTTTACAGACTTTGAGGCACGATTGGAATGTTTGTGCATTTGTCTTCACTGGTTTCATATGGGTCGAATTGAGATCAAACTGTCAATTAATTGCGGTTAAGCGCTTTATTGTGTGGTGGTCCTGCCTTGGTTGATGGTACGATTCCCACTGGGGCCACTCATGCTTAAAATGTATGCACTCACGGTACTGTACGTCGCCTTCGATTAAAGCGCCATCCACCAAATGGCATGCATCATATTATATAATCAAGGTTGACACGGGCCCCCAGATATGGGTGGGAGGAGCTTCCCAATCAGGAAGTAGCTAGATTATATGTCGATTATTTTGTCCTACAAGGTTGGACAGTTGAAGATCCACTCGATAGGACTCACTGCGTCCCTGGAGTAGCTGAACACCTGGCCCAGGGGCTGGTAGAGGAGCACGTCCAGGACCGTGGCCCTGTGGCCGCGCAGGGTAGCCACCGGACGGGCGGTCACCACCTCGTTCCACAGCCGGACCGCCGGGTCGAACCCCCCCGTCACCACCAGCCGCAGCGCTCTGCTGTAGTGGAAACACCTGACGCCCTACGCCAGGGAGAGGAGAGGAAGAAGAATGGGAGCACCTGACGCCCTACGCCAGGGAGAGGAGAGGAAGAAGAATGGGAGCACCTGACGCCCTACGCCAGGGAGAGGAGAGGAAGAAGAATGGGAGCACCTGACGCCCTACGCCAGGGAGAGGAGAGGAAGAAGAATGGGAGCACCTGACGCCCTACGCCAGGGAGAGGAGAGGAAGAAGAATGGGAGCACCTGACGCCCTACGCCAGGGAGAGGAGAGGAAGAAGAATGGGACCACGGATTTGGGAGTTTCACAGAAGGCATTCATTAAGAAAAATGAATACCCATTGTGGATTATGTGTTTTTATAGTTTTATGTGTACTTGGAAGAGAAGAATGATGCCTGTTCTTTAAAGACATATGAAGTGAGTTAGGACTAATTATTTGGGTGGGGAAACTGTTGTGGAGAGCGCCTCCATACTTTCATTCGTTAGATTGTTTATTGAGATGTAAAATTGAAATGCGCTTTCATAAAAACAGCTGCAAACAGGATGACACCCTGTTTGATTTGGTTTCATATGTTTGGCATTACCAATTTAAGGTTCAGGCAGATTCAATCAGACAGCAAGGGGCTGTTGCTTTAACCATGTCCGGTCATTCCGTGGTCTTTGACCGTTTTTTTCCGAGGTTATTTTGAAAGCGCCAGAACTTTTTCACCACTTCAACCAAACCAACAGAACTGAGTCAAAGTCACCCAGACCAGAGGCTCTGATCCAACCCTGCTCTTCTGACCTTTAGTTCAGTCCAAATCAGACAACCTCACTCGACACATTCTGGGTGGTACCTGTCTCAACCAATCAGAACCACGTCATTATTTGCATTTACATGAAGTCATTTGGCAGATGCCTACATGACTATATTTAAATGTAAACGATCAAATTAAATCAGCACCATTGTGATACATTTTTTAGAAACCTACATTTGAATAATACAGTTTGGTATTACATAGTCTCACAAATTAGACTTTGGATTATTATCTAAAGTCTGATTGCAGACAAGCTGAAATCTGGGAGAACGGACACATACACTGCTCAGTCCCCAAGCAGATTCAGCTTATTGTTGAGCAGCTTTGGCGATTAACATTTGGAACAGTGGGTACAATGGAGATCGAGGAAGACATCTGGGAGATTTAGCAGGAAGCACGAGGCGACTCGCCATAGACTTAATCGTTCGGAATCCCACCATGTAGTACCTGGTCGATCTTCCAGATGTAAGGGTCCCTCCTGAGGGACGCATGCATGATGACCACAGAGGTGTCGTTGCTTTCTGATGATGTCATGATCAGCTCTGCTTCAGGTTCAAACAAGACTCTGTTGATGGCCGCCTTGTGGATGTCGGGGATGTGCTGGTAGGTGACTAGACTGCTGTGGTCCGATAGGTCCTACGGTGGTGGAGAACAAGCGGGAGATTCACGTTGGCTAAATGAGATGATTCACAGCCATTGGACTGAACATACTAGTCCTAAATGATAATGAATGAATGATATGAATGCATAATTAAATATTGAGAGAGAGAGAGAGAGAGAGAGAGAGAGAGAGAGAGAGAGAGAGAGAGAGAGAGAGAGAGAGAGAGAGAGAGAGAGAGAGAGAGAGAGAGAGAGAGAGAGAGAGAGAGAGAGAGAGAGAGAGAGAGAGAGAGAGAGAGAGAGAGAGAGAGAGAGAGAGAGAGAGAGAGAGAGAGAGAGAGAGAGAGAGAGAGAGAGAGAGAGAGAGAGAGAGAGACGGCCTACTGGCATATAGATCCTCTGTGGCACGGGGCCATCACTGAGCAGATTCTCAAACAGGCCCTTGGATGGATTCAGAAACCACATCAGGTTGACCCCTCCCTTGTCGTCGCCCCAGAGAAGAAGAGAGCGCCGCCCTGGAGACTGGTAGGACAAACACAAGAATAAATATTTGTGTTTTATTTATTTTGCAGCTTTTGTAAAACATTAACCAAATGATAATGACCAAAGTAAAAGTCTGACCTTTTTATCATACCAGTAGCAAAGGGCACTTGGAACATTATGAAAACCTTGAGTGAAAAAAGAAAAACAAGATAAAAACACCACATGGTGCATTATGACACTAAACTGTTAATATACTCTGCTTTGAATCGGTCCAACCACTAAGGCCCTTCCTTTCAACAAGTCCTACCAAAGAGGATGACCTCCTCCGAGAGTCCGGTTGCTGAGAAGTTAACGAATCGCAGGTCCCTGCATCCGGTTGCTATGGCAATCTTGTGGACATTGGGCATGTACACAGCATCCGTGGTCCAGCCTCTGAACCTGTTACCCCTTGTTATGGCTTTCTCTGCAGGGTCCCCGGAAAGCTGAAGATGACATGTGTGACAAAATGTATGTGTGCGTGTACATGTTGAGTATATATGTATATACTGTATATATATATATATATATGTATATGTATATATATATATATATATATATATATATATGTCCGTGTGTGTGTGTGTGTGTGTGTGTGTGTGTGTGTGTGTTTTACTCACACCAAGGTGCTGGAGGATGTGTAGACGGCTGTTCCATACAATCAGTCGCCCCCCTTTACTGACGCTGATGTAGCGGAGGGAGGCCGGCTGATGGACAGCCACTACCCGGACCGTGGTCTCTTGCTGCAATTGCAAAGACCAGGCCACAAGAGGGCAGCACACAAGGGAAAATCACATGGTGGAAGTGCTGGTAGCATTACATAGGCAACGCTTGTTTGGTGGGCAATGGCTTATTACGGTCTATCTTGAGGATAGTAGTAGCTGTTACATCATAGCTAGAAGTAGCTATAGTACACAAGCAAGCGCGGAGAACAATCGTGTTGCAAGGCATGAACGGGAGTGAATGAACGTGTGCACTGTGTACAGCTGCCGGCCTACCTTGTTGTGGAGGCAGTGTTTGATGAGTGGAGAGGCATCTACTACAGCGCCCCTAGGCGTGGATGATCTCTCTCTCTCTGCGGACATACGCAGCAGGAAGGAGCAGAGCCTGGGCCAGTCAACAAGGCCCTCGCTGTCTATATCCACCTGGTCCCCCGGAAGAGAAAACACATCACACCATGGAAGGACTTCAAAGGGCTCCTATTTTACCGGCAGGTGTGAGGGAGGGATTCAACATCACAAGCCATTTCAAAATCGATCCACTGGTGACAATGAGCCCTGGGATAATCTGCATGGCAATGTTGTTACTAGAACTGCGGGGGAGAGAGCAGATGGCAAGTGCTGTGTGTCTAGTGTCAGAGCAAAGTTGTCTCTGAGGGTCTGAAGGGGTCTTGGTTTCATCCTTCCTGACTCAAGACACTTAGGATAGGGCTGGGTACATTTACATAATAAGTTGACCACAAGCAGTTACATGAATGTCGTTTTTATTTAACATGACCAACACACTACAGCAATAACACAAAATAGTGCAAGTTGTGCCCAAAGGCTTGCTATGGGAGACGTACGGGGTTAAAGCTTCAAGCATTCATGGGAAAAGGCATAGATTAAAAGATCAATCCCCAGATTTTATTAATTAAAATCGGATCATTCAAACGAAGATCGATTTGAATCGGAAAATCGATCTCTTTAATCCAGCCCTAAATGAGGAAGCTCCCCAAAAACACACTGGTCAACGGTAAATATCTTGCTTTGAGGAAATAGTAAGCCAATATACCTGAAAACTAAAAATAACTAGCCTTTATATACAGTACCAGTTAAAGTATGTCTCTCGTTATCTTTACCTCACGGAAAAACCTCTCCACAAAGCCATCACTGACATCTGGACCAATCATAGAGCTCAGAACCTTTTGGAACTCCTCCAAATTAATTCTGGGGGCTTCTCTTCCCCGTCCTCCCATCTCCTCCATCCCTCGACCCTCGTCCTGCTTGGGTTTCCTTGGTTTACGCCGGGACGTCCTGTCTGAGGATGTCTTGTGATTTTCGAAAGCGTCTCTCAGAAGATGCAGTTGCTCCAGAGTTAGTTCTTCTGCCAGGCTGCCCCCATGCTGTGGGCCGCTGGAGGAATATGGTTTCATGAATTTGTCATTAAGGACCTTGTATGGGTTGGTATCTTGCTTGAGAATGCCTATAGGTAGGCTGCTGACTTTGGGCCTCGAACCCAGTACCTTTTGGCTGGGAGGCGAACACCCTGGCCATTACACTATCATGCCTCCTTCCACAGTATCCTGCACCTAATATGATTTCCACCAGTATGCTTTCTATCATGGGACTACATCGTGTTATCCCTTGAGATACTAATTTAGATGCTCTATGCTCTTATAGTATTTAGGCCTGTCTGCAAAGGAGCACTTCCCTGTGGTGACGCAACAAAAGCGCAAACAATAATTATAATATTGAATATCTTATCATCAAGGTTAGATGTGCATTTAGTTATTCAAGGACTAATGACTATGTTTGTAATTGTGTGTGTGTGTGTGTGTGTGTGTGTGTGTGTGTGTGTGTGTGTGTGTGTGTGTGGTCTGTGCTCGTGTGTATGGACCCTAAAGTGCCCCCAAAAGCTAGCTACGCTTTGATATAAAAGGCCACAGCAGCTCCTGTGTGGCCCTGCTGCCATGGAGACCATCTAGCGGAACAAAAGGTCACATGTCCATGCATTCTAAGGTCACTTCCTGGTTCCTGGTCCATCAGGGCATGCTTGATTGGCCACTTTTGCATCAAATCCAATCCAATCATGATCACAGGTTCAGATAATGATTAAATCAAATTATAAAATACATTGCCTCCAATACAAAATATACACTATAGCCAATTTTATACCAGTGTATAAAGGTCTAAATATAGACTGATAATGTATGTAAAATGTATTATTTACATATATTTACATTGAAAGTATATAAATGTTTAATTTGTTATTGCAAAAAACACAGGTTATGAACTACAGAATCATTCTGGTTAAAATAATTCACATAAAATAAATAAGAGCGGCTTACCCAAAAATCCTGCTTGGCACCTCTGTTTCATAAACATCAAACTGAGTATATATTTTCCTTAAGGGGTCCATGTCAGATGCCTTTAAATAGAAGTCCCAAAGATGTCCAACTTAAAATGTTTGGGCTCAAATGAGGGCACAACAGTTGCGCTTTTTCCAGATGAACATGCGGTGATCTGTGTAGCTTCACTCCCCTTTGTCCTCCTACAACCTAACTCCACTAGTGATGAAATACTCCAGCGAGACCAACCGGACGTGTCTTCCATCAGAGTCTACAGCCCCATCGCCTTTGTCGCAATCCCCTGCTCCGCTGGCTTTTCAGACAAACACAATTTGCACACAAAGCTCCGCTGTCCAGCACAGAAAGGGCGAGGGGGTGGGTGGGGGGAGGAATGTCCTGTCAGGTCCATCCGTCACAAGAGGTTTGACCACACCAAGGGAGAGAGAGGGGAGAGTCAACACCTCATTGTTGAGAAGACATGCAGAGGGGATTAGAGACTCCAAGAAAAATGTCATCAGGAAAAGTGTAAATGCATCTTGGGTGGTTGGCTGGTTGGCTGGGAAGATGGTGCTGGTAGTGGTGGTCGTTGTGGTGGTAGTGGGGGTGTTTGTGATCATAGAGTTAAACAACTCCAAGGAGTTGTTCCCCTCATGGTTAATGATTTCAAGAACCAAAGCCATCTTGGCTCCAGGGGGATGGATCATTTATTTTCCATATTGTTAGCCAACTGCGATACAGTATATATATATATATATATATATATATATATACTATATATATATATAGTAAAAATTAAAAACCCAACACATCGACCATCTAAAAATGATCTTGGATGTCAAAATAGGATTACTTTGTGTATATTTGTCTTATGGTTTAATACAGACCTGGTGATAGGGCTTAGTGATTGCTATGCAACCCATTACAGGATCTCTTGCAGCATTTAATTATTAACACACAATACTTCACCTGCTCTAGGGGCTACTCCTGTCCCTCGTTAAGCAAATGTACTTGGTGCTCTCTCCTCTGGCTGATGAAATGATGCAATGATCAAGGGGACAGTGGGTAACCAGTAAGCCAAATACAAGTAAACCAGCGGATGCCCAGCCACTTCAAGTATTATATGAATAATATACCCACACAGAGAGCGTGTGTGTGTGTGTGTGTATGCATATGTGTAAATGCTGCAAATATTAAATCAATCAATCAAACTGTCCATCGATCTATCAAGGCCTATCTATCTTTCACATTTATACCATTTCATTTTCTCAATTACTTTATTAATTTCTTAATGTAGGCCTATCTAGCTTTGACCTAAATGTATGCCAGTGCTGTTACATAGGCCTATAGCGTTTCGATTTAGAATTTGTATCGAACAAATTTGGTATAGCTAAACCTAATTGCCATGTTATCTTTTTAAAGCGTATATAAACGTTTTAGAAATGTTGGATGGGGTTCTTTTCAAGTAGGCTAGCTTACATAGTCTACCCATTGGTCACACTCTGTTAAATAACTGCAAGTATTGTCAGAAAAATGTTCACAGTGAAAGAGTTAATAATAAGTGAATAAAGCCAGAGGCATTGTACTCACCTACCTGACCCTCTGCACTTCTGAGTAAACGCTCATGAATTAGCGCCATCTATAGGCCAGCTGAAATATTGAGGGCTGTGTTTGCATGATTAACATAACGGTAGACTATTGACTATTAATTATTTAATAAGAATATTTAAGTTTAGTAAAAATAATTTAATCAAAGATGTAGCCTAAGCAAACTGTAACATTTTTTGAATTCACACATGTTCAAATAAAAATGTGACAGTAGTACACCTTAGACTTATTAATTGACCGCTAGATGGAGACAAAATAAACCACATAATACAAGAAAGAAAAGAAAAGATAAATTGGATTGTATGTAAAATGACACAGAACCAAACGGTAAGTGAATGTTAAAATAGACCTACGTTATTAAAGTAAAGCCTGAATGTATATGTGTTGTGATATCCAGGGTCACTAACTCCAAGCAGCAGAACCACTTTGCCAATCTCTATAATTTCACTCCCATGACCCGCCTCTGAATTAGTCTGCAGAGTCGCAAACTTTTTCCCCACTTTCCCCGTTGGCCGCCTGGTTGGGCGGTGAGGATGCGATTTAGAAGACTTTAGTTTTTACTAACACCGTTTCTTTTTTTCTTTTTTTTCTAACCCTTTTATAAAAATGTTGCGGGTTGTTGTAGAATCTGCTAAAACCCTGCCCAAGAAGACGATTGGAAGTCCGGATCCGATTGCTTCTGTAACATTTAAAGGTAAGATGAACTATAGTTGGGCTTTAAATGATAGCGTTACGTCCTGCAAAGTCGTTTTAATCTTTCAAAATTAAAATTCATAGTAATCTACTTCATTATCCTGACGGAATGTACATGGATAGGCCTACACTATTGGAATTTGGGAATTATTTTAGAAATGTTATAGGCCAATAATTGACTTTAAATAAAGTTCCATTGGTACGACGTCAATATCTAAATGGCATTGTATGTAAATGCGAGCTACACCCGTAAACATTCTATACTTGCCAGTATTGAATAGGCTATTCATTATGAATAACCTGGTAACGTAGGTATCACACCACAGACCAGACGATTTTTCTAACTTCTAAGGCGAAATGAGTGCCTTCACACACAGCCAATGCATTCTTTTTTATTTTATTTACAAATATGCTTTCAGATGTAAAGAAGAAAACCAAATCAATTAAAAGTGAAGTCAATCCAGTCTGGAATGAGGTAAATTGAAACACAGAAACACACACACACACACACACACACACACACACACACACACACACACACACACATCCACGCACTGGCTATCCATCAATCTATCATCCATCCATCTATGATCCATATTTCTGCTTCACAGGTGCTCGAGTTTGACCTGAAAGGGACAGCGCTGGACTCGTCCTCCTACATCGACGTGGTTGTGAAAGACTACGAAACGCTTGGGAAAGATAAGTATGTATGGCCCTCATAACACATCACACAACCAAAGCCCTCTCACATTCAAACCACTGCTTTAGTGTTTTTCGCCCCTTGTGAAAGACAGGACTAGTTTGTAGTGGTAGTGTGTGGAAACAGAGGCTCATGCACCACACCTCACTGAATCACAGTGTAAACTCAAGAGTCTTGCCGAAACACAACCCTGTCTCCGTTCACCCTCTTGCGGGAGAGAGAGAAATACAGAGGATGATCCCAGTTGGGTGCATGTCCCCTTGTCCACTATCAGCCCACTATTGTAGGATCCCTATTGTATCCCAATTACACAATCCTATCACAATAGTATTATTGTATCAAAAGTTGTCCAAACTCAAACCTTTTCGAGGTCAAAACAACCAACCAAAATTATTTTCATTGGGCACTGTTACAACCGCCACCATTGTTTAAAGATTTGATCATTTCCAAAAGCTTAGTGTAGTCAATAATGACATCCAAGAACCCCGGTCTCCTTGACCTACTCATCTCCGATGAAGCAATCAGTGTGTAAGTACAAAAATAATCTGTTAGGTGATTGATCAGCTGTCGTGTTGTGCTGACTCAAGAACTGGTTTATCTGCTACCTGCTTGTCTCAATGTGTCTCTTTATAGCTTATTTCTCTCTCTCTCTCTCTCCCTCTCTGTCATTCTCCCTGTGTGTCTCTCTCCCTCTCTGTCATTCTCCCAGTGTCTCTCTCTCCCTCTCTGTCATTCTCCCAGTGTCTCTCTATCTCTCTATTTCGCCCACACCCTGCTGGTTCACCATGCTGGGACTTGTGTGCGCTTGTGTAGGATCACTGCTCCAGGGGAGGGTGACACAATGGATGAAATCCCTGTTTGTCTTCGCTGCTCTATGGAATGATATTGAGGCAGGGAAGGAAAACATTCTCTGTGCACAAGGCAGAGAGAGAGACAGAGAGAGAGAGCGAGAGAGAGAGACACATACACATAGAGAGAGAGAGAGAGAGACAGAGAGAGAGAGAGAGAGAGAGAGAGAGAGAGAGAGAGAGAGAGAGACACATACACACATAGAGAGAGAGAGAGAGAGACATACACATAGTAAGAGAGAGAGACAGAGAGAGAGAGAGAGAGAGAGAGAGAGAGAGAGAGAGAGACACACAGACAGACAGACAGACAGACAGACAGACAGAGGGAGTATAGCCCACATGGACATTCAACATATATTATTATGGCTAGAGTTCAACGTGAGAGAAATGTGCAGTCTGCACAGAGAGTTGGTTTTAACAATGTGCAGGTGTAAAGGATGTGCATGTTGTGTTGTAAAGCAAAGAGCTTTTGCCTTGTTTGTAGGGGGGAGGGGGGGGACTAGTCTTGACACCAGCGACTGAGGATGTCTATTCGAAGTTTGCTCATTAAATCGATGTCAATGCTGGCCCAGAACAATCGATCAATAATCAAACAATCGATTCAAAACCCTTCTCATGAGATGGGATTAAACAGCTGATGTGTTTGTACATTGCATGTTTGTTTTGTATGGGCCTCTGCATGTGGCTCCACTTCCTTAGCCTCGCTACGAGAACTGCAGATGTGCGTGTGTGGGGGAGGATGTGTGTTAATAGCATAGGAGCCTAGACTTTGTCAAACTAGTAAACTTTTCCACTGGGCTCAGTGACTCCCTCCATCCTGCTCTGGAGAGAGAGAGGCAGCTGTAAGGGACTGCTCTCTCTCTCTCTCTCTCTCTCTCTCTCTCTCTCTCTCTCTCTCTCTGTCTCTGTCTCTGTCTCTGTCTCTGTCTCTGTCTCTGTCTCTGTCTCTGTCTCTGTCTCTGTCTCTGTCCCTCTCTCTCTCTTTATCTCATATTTTTCAGCGCAACTATTGTGTTTGCTAACCCTGTTGCCTTGGCAACTGCAAAGGAGCAGAAAACTTCACTCTGATTAGATTTTTTTAAAGATCCACCCACCCCAGTCTCTTGTACCCTTAAGGGTACGAAACTAATGGCTTACAGCACAGTGGTCTGTTACACAACCAGAACATTAAGGCTAAAAAGCACAACTACAGCTGTTTATTCTGCCATTTGATTTCAACATAAAGACAAAGACCATGTCAGTGACGTCTCACACAGGACTGGAACCTGTTAACTGGGTGATATTTGATAACTTATGAACTTATAACTTATGAAACAACTGATACCGGATGTCATAAATATGTTAACTCATGCCCCAAAATCTAGCACATGCTCAGTTGCAGTCTCTGTGTAGTTTGTGTTGTTTTGGACCAATCATATTGATTGATTTATGTAGTGAGCCAGTAAGAAAATAGGGAACGCTGATGTATTGATTGAGAATTTTTTATTTGAAGTTGTCAAATGTGAGGTGCGGTACACTGTACCACACCTTTATTGACACCCTGTTAACATGAACTTGGATTAGTGCCTGAATAAAAGCTCTTTTAGATTCCTTCCTTTAAACATTTGTGGAACGAAGCGGCTGGTACTTCACTGAAACACAACTTGCGGAAATTAGTCCTTGCCCTCCCCCCTCTCTCCCTTACCTCTCCCCTGACTGATTCGAGAGTAACTCAGTCTAGACATGTCAAGATTGCTTAATTCCAGGAATCAAGTAGCTTTGGAGAGAAGATTATGATTGCATTGTTGGCCCTCCCATACCCAATTTGCTTGTGGTATGTGATTTTTATTGTGTAACATTTTGGAGTCAGTATCTCTGATGTTATTCCCTGCTATTATATTCCAGTCTGCTCTGCCCATACTATACATTTCCTGTGGTCAGGGGGAGCTTTTTCTGCCCTCCTGGCTCTTTGGTCATTGTCACAAGGGGTTGCCATAGTGACTCAGTTGTCTTAACACTGGTCCTAAAGTGTGTTCTGGTCCGTTGCTCTGCTCTCCCTTGTCTGGGTTTGGAGCCTCCATTGTTAATTGTTAGACACAATGCAAATTTTCCCGGTTTGTCAGTCGCGGCAATGCCAGTGACTTTTTGTTGACAGAATCTGCAGGTCAGGCCCAAGAGATATTATCAGTGAATATTCTGATAAAAGTCTGTTTCATGTGATTTATTGTATTTATTTATTTCCCATGAGTCAGGAGATATGATCGCTCTTGGGGGAAACACCCTCCAGTCTATTATATTCATGGGACTGCATTCCAGTTTCATACAGTCACCGGCCCTCTCTCAGCCTCCCATCTGCTCCATGCCAGCAACATGAGAAAATCCTCAGGCTGTCGGACACCCAGTTGGGGGGTCAAAATTCCAGCCTCCCACTTCTCCCCAGTCCCTGAACCTCCAAGACTATGGGAAATACACTTTAAAGAACAATACTGGTGTGGGTGATCAAACCATCTGAAGTGTCTCTCCTGGGTTCACTAAACATCCGTTACCAATATAATTTGGGCTGATTCTCCCTAGGAGCATTAAGTGTGCGTTCCCGCCACAATATAAACAACATTTTGTGAGGTTCTCGTATGGCAAGTCACTGTTGTCCACAAACTCCATACTGACCGGTCCTTTGCACATTGAAACCAAGAGAGGAACGTACTATATTGCTATTGTTTACGCATAAACAAAGAGCTAAATGCTCTTCATCAGAATCAGTACAAGAAAGTGATTTTGACAAATGATAGTGGAAACGGATGTATTAGTGAAGCCAGGAGAGATGGTTACTTTGATCCTCCAAACTGGTATTGTCCTTTAAGTGATCGTTAAACCATTAGGCAGATATTGTTCTGTATCTCTACGCAGCTTGATGATTAAGAGTGGTTGAGTTAGTGCTCTCCTTCATTCTATTACAGCCTGGATCACAGTCAGCTGATAACGACACTTCCTCCTTCATCAACAGAATGCATACATTTCAGTGTACTTAGGTGATGGCTTGTACATTCCATTAGCTTTACTCAGCTGACGTGTTACCCTGGAAATGGAGCTCATTTTCTGATTCAAGGTTAAACCCACTTTGCCAAACCAAATACTTGTTGGGGCTGTAGCTGTGTGATGTTGACAGTCTCTGCCTCTGCGTGTGTTTGGTTTGGCTCCCTGGTTTGTTAGCTCTGGGACGGGTGGAGTCCCATCTAAGGGCCCACATGTGTGGTGGTGATGTCACAAAGCACACAGGGTATTCTCTTCCTCCTGTTTCCCTCCTCTCTCTCTCTCTGTATCTCCTCCACTCACTCTCTCATAACTCTGTATGCTACATAATGTAAACAGCTGGAGTTGATCAAATTATGAAAAACTCCTGATTTGATTGGTCACGTTTCCACGTGGAAACATTCGCCCCATGTTGCATACCATCTTCAAATGTAAAATAATATTACCACTGCCAATAACTTTACCAAGTCATTTTTAATACGTGATCTGCACTGTTGTAAGGCTGCCCAACAAGTTGCACGGAGGCACCTTAGTTCTTTAATTCAGACATTCACACAGGTGAATCGCGGATTGAAGCTGATAAATCATGCCCATGGCACTTCCCAAACCCTCTGAGATCACATGGACATCCCAACCTCACTGCAGATCCTCGCTCCGTCAAATTATCCGCGTGCGTACAAATCTGAAACATGAGATAATCCAAGCTCAGTAAAATCCACCCGGTCTGACGATCAGTCCGGTAATCACTTCCTTCCACCTTACCGAACGCAAGATGTTACTTTTGGTTGTTCATTTCACTATCGCAGTATTCGATAACTTCCTGGTTGACCTCAAGTGGGACCGCCTATTACAGAGTAATTTATGTTAATCTGTATTCTTATTTAATCATTATTAATTATTATGAGTTATCCTGCATATATAATTATTGTCATTATTTCACTAATATGAATACGATGTGTGTATTTGTTTATGTAATTGTCTAATGCTGAACTGACAGATGTTTTCTGTTATGCAGCACATCAAACCAGGAAAATAATTCAGTAAATACACCACAACGTGGTTAACCCAACATCTGACTCAGCCTCCTCCATTCCTCTATCTGTGGTCACCTGACCCGTGACCCAACATCAGTTCACCTCACCTATTGTCAGCATATCACCTGCACCTTCAACCTCTCCTAATTAGCATAGGCTAATCTTACATGAGCATTCGTTTTTCACAATTGCTAAGACAAATTTCTTGAAACAGTCACCGGTTTTCAAAAACTACATTCACAAAACCCTTGAACACTCTTCTGGCAAAATCAAACAATTGCCTCAAAACCATTTAATCTGCACTCAAAATTAAACAATGCTTTCAGATCATAAACACAGCCTATCAATATAGAAATACTACAGAGCATTCATTAGACACGACATCAAAAAAGGTTTTGTTGTATATAAACACATTTTGCAATAAAAAATGTATTATAGTAATCAGCATGAAAATACAGCACTTGCATAAAAATACATTTAGCCCAAATAATCAAAGAAAACTAAATGAAAAGCAAAAATGGTTGTGCAACTGCACAACGTAAATATGAGATTAAATGTGAGATTCATTCTGCCTCAGCATCGCATCTTTGTGCTTGACTCCACACCTTTTTCACTACAAGCCAATTCCATTGCATTTCACCCGAAATTACTGTTGTTGGTGGTGCTCTTTCTCGTCCTCATACTCTTCCTGCTCGTCCATCAACTCTGACACATACTCCTCTTCCTCTGCCTCTCAGTGTGTTTCAATCCATTATTGGTATCATCATTCAAATGCACCTGTGCACTCAGAACTGACTCATATTTTTCACCTGTTTACCATTTTGCAACACAGTGAAATGTGTTTTAGGGAGTGAGAATGTGTTTCTCAAGTTTTTCATAAAGTGGATGAAATTTGCAAATGGTGTCTAACTACCTGATCTTGTTCACGGTTTTGTCCAAAGAGTGATTGACTAATTGAATAATGGGTTTACGCCACTGAGCATTTGGTTCAGAAAATTAAGTTGAGTGTTTTAGCATTTCAGATAAACTGTAATGAATATTCATAACTTATGTTGTGGTTTCATGTTGTCAGATTCCTAGGGTCTACGAAGATTTCCCTGAAAGAGCTTGCAACGGGCCAGTCCACCTCCCTGCCGTCCAAAAATGTGCCACTGGCCAGTGAGAGCGGCCAAAGCACGGGGGTAGGTTCTGTTTTCCTTCGTTCTTTACCAATGACCATAATGACAGCTCAACGACTAAAGTACCTTTACAAATGTAAAGGGACTGCAGGACACTATCCTAGTGGTGAGGGTGTTCGACTCCCAGCCCAAAGGTACTGGGTTCGATCCCCAATGTACGCACTCTACCTGTAGGCTTCCTTGAGCATAAGATGCTGTAACTCCCATCTGCTCCTTAATGGTATCATGTGTCTGAATTCAAAGTAAGCCGCTTGGACACAAGCATCTAGAATGACTAAATGGCAGAATGCTTTTCCTCCTAGGCTACAATCAACCTGGTTATCGCCTACGATCCTCCACCCAATGCTACTCCGAGCCCCCAGGGAGGGGGGGATACCATGGTGGACTCTGGTAAACATATCACTCATGTTTGTGGTCAACGTCCATGCCACTGGTGGCTTTGTGTTTGAGGACAAAACCTTTATTTTGCTTGCAATGTCACTGCCATTCAGCTCAAAGCTGCGTGTCATGAATAGGCCATCATTCATAGTTTTATTTATATTTTTGGTCATTTCAATGATGGAAGAAAAAATGAAAAGACAGTTTTGTATTAAAAAGCTAACATTGAAGGGGTATCTTCGTGACCGACGTTGTAACTAAGTGTTAAGACTTAGTAACGGCCCTTAAGAACATTCACTGTTTCATTCTATGAAGGGTTGACTCATGTTAAATCTGGTGTTTGTGGCTGTGAGGTGGTGGGGGTGCGGAGGTGACAGACGGGGGTCCCCCCGGGCTTTCTGGAGGTTCTGGAGGTTCTGGAGGTTCTGGAGGAGTGCCAGCAGTCCGGCGGCGTGATCAGAGTTCAAGGAGTCGCCTGGCTAACAAACCACAGGACTTCCAGGTTAGCATGTTAGCATCGTTAGCTTGACTGTACAATATATACTGATATTATAATATATTCCTCTCTAAACTATGTTAGAGTTTATAATGGTGGGCTAGTGGGGAGTTAAATGTGTAATGTATTGGTTAATGTAACCAATAAAATGTGTTACTTTGATTCCAATACATGTTTAACTGAGTGACGTATAAAGTGACTAAAATAAAAAAAGGGTATTTGAAATATAATTTATCTCGCTGAATACTTTATGTACAGGGCTTTAGATTCATAAACTTTATCAACTTAACTTCTATCTAAAAAATCGATCTCTTTTCGTTGTCGTGGTCAAACAGAGTGCATATCAATTAATTGGTTGTACTTTTGTTTGTTGTTCTTTTTGTCAGATCCGTGCCCGGGTGATCGAGGGCCGTCAGTTGTTAGGGAACAACGTCAAACCGGTGGTGAAGGTGAACGTGGGTGATCAGACCCACAGGACGAGGATCAGAAGAGGCAACAACCCCTTCTTTGATGAGGTACCCCTCTATAACTGCACAGGCTGCATCTCAAAGCCCCGTTTCCCAGCCAAACCTGCAAAGCACCGCATGTATAATAAATGAAAATAACATTTCTCTGCAGGTCTTCTTCTACAATGTAAACATGTTGCCATCTGAGTTGTTTGATCAGAACATCAACATTCGTGTAAGTTTCTGCTCAGCCTGAAAGCAATCTATCCTCTATTCTCTATGAATATATAAGGTTGAATCACATGTAAATTGTGCGCTCTTGTCTACTGCAGGTGTATGATTCCTACTCTCTCAGGGCGGATGCTCTAATGGGGGAGTTTATGGTATGTTCTCCCTCTCTCCTTTTCTCTCTCTCTGGAGATCATGATAGCAGAAATAGTGATGAAGATGATATGTGCTGCTCAGATAAGATCAGTCCAGATAAGATCAGTCCAGATAATGACTTCCTGTGTTGTCCCTTGCAGGTGGACGTTGGTTATGTCTATGATGAACCTGGTAAGGCTTGTCTTGTCACTTAAAACTCCACCTGGGTTTGCATGCGTAATGGGTCATATCCATGTTAACAGGGGGGAAGTTATGGATTTGGCTGTGTATGTATGTGTGTGTGTGTGTCTGTGTGTGTCTGTCTGTTCCCTTATGGACGGAAACCTGTACCCCCAACAAATCACATGTGTTGGTCCAGTTGAGGCTTCATTGTATGTATTTTCTGTTCATCATTAACTAAAATCATGCTACATAATTGTACTTTCTTACCTTTGTCTGTGCATGCACACCTGTATTGGGTGTGTGTTTGTGTGTGTGTGTGTGTGTGTGTGTGTGTGTGTGTGTGTGTGTGTGTGTGTGTGTGTGTGTGTGTGTGTGTGTGTGCGTAGGCCACTGTGTCATGAGAAAGTGGCTCCTGCTAAACGACCCAGAGGACTCCAGCTCCGGGGCCAAAGGTTATCTGAAGGTCAGCATCTTCATTGTCGGAGCGGGGGACGAACCACTGGTAAGGCAGACCCTTTTAACACCCTTGACCAGTACTTCCTGTTTCCTCCTCTTTTCCTTCCTGTGTGAACAGGCCATGTTGTTCCTCCTCTTTGCCTACAGTCGCCTCTCTGTCTGTCCCTCTCCTTCTTCTGTTTCTTTCTCCTTTTCACAGTTTGTGTGTGTGTTTGCATTTGATATTTCGTTATTGTGATATAACATTGTAAAGTTGATCATTTTCTTAATTATCTTTCCGTCTCTCCCTACCTTCTCTCTCTACCCCCTGATCTCCCCTCTCTCTTCATCTCCCTTCTCCCCTTGCCACTCTCCCCCCTGTCCCCTCCTCTTTCTTCATATCCCCCTGCTCTCTCTCTCTCTGTCTCTCTCTCTCTCTGTCTCTCTCTCTCTCTCTCTCTCTCTCTCTCTCTCTCTCTCTGTCTCTCTCTCTCTCTCTCTCTCTCTCTCTCTCTCTCTCTCTCTCTCTCTCTCTCTCTCTCTCTCTCTCTGTCTCTCTCTGTCTCTGTCTCTGTCTCTGTCTCTGTCTCTCTCTCTCTCTCTCTCTCTCTCTCTCTCTCTCTCTCTCTCTCTCTCTCTCTAACGCTGTGCTCCTGCAGGTGGATATGGGGGAGCATGGGGGTGAGGAGGATGACATAGAGAGCAACCTGCTCCTGCCAGCCGGGGTGGCCCTGCGCTGGGCCACGCTGTCCCTCAAGGTGTTCCGGGCTGAGGACGTTCCCCAGAGTACGAGAATAGACAACAGAACACCATGTTTCTAAGCTCCAGCTGATGCCCTCCATCATTGTTAAGCCACATTTCCCGGTCCTTCCCTCCATTACAGTGGACGATGCGTTCCTCCACACCATGAGGGGGATTTTTGGGGAAAGTGAGGGCAAGAAGAACCTGGTGGATCCTTTCTTAGAGGCTTCCTTCGCTGGCCAGAAGGTACCGGGAGTTCCCCTCAGTCGGTTCTGTTCATATCGCTCTGATTCGGGGAGTTTGCCATGGTTATTTGTATGTCATATGTCAATCACATAAATCAGGAATTTACACTTCCTAACACAGACTTTTTCAGAGATTTAAAACTTTTTATCAAAACATAAAGACTGGGATAAAGTCTTGGAGCCCACTCCAATTGAAGAGTTCTTGATAAAATTACAAACATGGAATGGGGAAAAGCTATATGGGGATAAAAGTTATATGTAATTTGTATCAAATATTTTTTGTAGGACTTTGAAGGATACACTACAGGTAAAAGGGAGGGGAAAATGAAATGAATACAGACCTGTATGTCCTGTGGTATACAGGACATATGGGAAGAAATATGCAGTGAAGCACATCTAGTAACCAATTCAAATACATGGAGCGAATTTAAATGAAAGGTAATTACGAGATTTATTTGTAAAAATAGTGGCTAAAATGGGCCCAACACACTCAAATAAATGTACTCAAAGGTACTCAAATTGGCAACCGTACCCACATATATTGGAACATTTTAGGAAGAGGTGTTTGAGGCACTTAAAAAGGTATTCCACAAAATTAACCAAGATCCAAAGATGGCATTACTGGGAGTAATACCAGAAGGCTTTGATGGAAGAGCTAAAAATATATTTTCAAATATTTGTCACAGCAGCAATTCATGCATCACAATTAAGTGGTTAAAACTCGACCCCCCAACAAACAATATATGGACTGCAAAGGTATGGGAAATTTAACAGATGGAACAAATAACGTACTCTTTGAGACTCCAAAAATATGTATTTATTAAAAGGTGGAGCCATGGCTATACTTATACAGTGAAGTGATCTGAATCCTTCTACATATTCAGATTCATACTTTTATCTTTGTCTTCTTCTGTTGTGAATGATATTCACAAAAACAGGCTAAATTGTGACTATAGATGCATAAGTTATGGAAACTGAAATAAAAACGAAAGAAAAAATGTATCACATAAATCGGTTTATGGGCTGGGAGAGATTGCCTGGAGTACAGGTGTTTGTAGGAATAGAGACAGGTAGACCGGCAGACGAACACAGAAGAACAGACTGCCAGATAAACAGACAGATAGGCAGACAGGGAGTTCTGATAGGTAGGCAGACTGACAGACAGACAGACATGCAGAAAGTAGAAGTGTACAGCCGATATCTGAACATATATTGCAAATTCAGTACATCCATGAATCTCTAGTAAGTAGACGCTTGAATCCCTGTCCATATATCTGCAGCTGTGCACCACCATCATGGAGAAGAACGCTAACCCAGAATGGAACCAAGTCCTGAGCCTTCAAGTCAAGGTGAGTACACAGTACTCAGTACACAGCTCCTGTAGAATAAAAGGGGATGTAATATAATGATTCCTTTTTACTTCCTGCTATAGTTCCCCTCCATGTGTGAATGCATCAAGTTGACCATAATGGATTGGTAAGTAACAATAATAGATTCACTTCTACATTTATCAGTTATTTGTCTTCCTGCAGTAGCCCCAGTTATACCTTTATTGTAAAAGGAAGGAATTTGAGGAAGAATTGTCTCAGTTTTTCCATAATGTGGAAATACATAAATAGTCCCACTTCATTGACTTCCCTTTACCCACTGCATTAGTGTTTGTGTGTATATGTGTGTGTGTGTGTGTGTGTGTGTGTGTGTGTGTGTGTGTGTGTGTGTGTGTGTGTGTGTGTGTGTGTGCATGATTGTACATTTGTGTATGTGCATACATGCATGTGTGCATGCGCATGAGTGTATGTTCATGTATGCTTGTGCATATGCGCAAGTGCATGTGTGTATATCTTCCCCCCCACCATGACCTTGTCCCAGTCTCGGACATATGCGAGCTCTCTGACTCAGGCTTCGTGGGCCACTCCCCTCCACCACCCCCAGATCCTGTTGGCACGGCTCTATGCTTTATAAAGTGCCTGTGTGTGAAATAACAATCACACTTCTCACATCCAGGAAGCCAGTAAAGCCTGGAGGATAGACTGCGAAAACAGTAACAGTTGTCATCACACAGGGGTTGAGCCCCCCCCCCCCCCCCCCCCACCACCACCACCACCCATCACACAGGGGTTGAGCCCCCCCCACCACCACCACCACCTCATCACCAAAACAGCAACATTGCTCTAAATCTACAAAGTGCCTGTACATAGAACATGAAATCCAATTGTAGTCAACAGATGAGTAGCTCTCAGAGTGTGATGTCATTTGAATGCTATCAGCTGATCTCTGTTATCACGAACGTGCCGGCAGGGACCGACTGACCAGAAACGACGCCGTTGGAACCACGTACCTGAACCTTGCCAAGATCGCCTCTTCTGGCGGGGAGATTGAAGGTACGCGGGGCGCCGATCCTTCACACGAGGGTCCAAGTCCATTATCAGGAAATATGGGCATTTTGTAAATCAGCATTCATAGCAACGACAGAAACATGAATGGATTGCGATACACAATTGTCCTGTTTACACAAGACAAATATCTAGATTTTACAACAGTTTTTAAATCTTGGTTGTGTCTAGATTCATTCAAGGTACAATGCGCACTAGACCGTCTCAACCTGTTTAAACATAGGGGCGTTTTACAAGAGCTTCCCACTTTACATGTGCAATGTCGACGCAGTGACCGCCGTTTACATTGCTTTAGATAAGTCCTTGAATCGTGATTAGTTATAGAAATGCAAGGTCTAGGATTGTAGAATTGTAGGAAAACAGGCATAGTGCAGCAGTGTTTTAGAAACCTTTTCATATGGTGCCCCCTTGCTTTCCATGGTTAACGACCGATGACGTCTGAGCTGAGCACCTGCCTTGACAAAGCCGGACATTTGGTCTATATGACAATTCATCTCTTGTACAACTGTTCCCGCCTGTTTAGTTTGAGAAAACATCTCTCTTTGCTGTCGCAGTCTCACAAGCGTTTTCAATTCGAGATTCAAAACGCTTGTGTAAACAAGGCCTATGTCTCATATAAAAGGTGTCCTGAAGTCAAGACTTTGATTTTGTGGAAATACAAGATTTACTTCATCAGTTTATAATTCATATTTGCATTGTTTATTGTTGGTTGTTTTCTTCTTCTTCTGGAATAGACACACATGCAGGAAACGGTGATTGTACGTCTAACGAAGGTTGATCTTTGCCAAAGCTGTTTTTTGCTGTGTGTGGCATGCGTTTGTGAATGTGATGCATGCACTGCTCTAAGCAACTCCACCACCTCATATTCAAACGTGTGTCGTGTGTTGTTTGTGGGAGTGTGTGTGGATGATGGCTGGTTTGAGCAGCTTCACATGGCCGAGTCTGATTGGACTCTGGGGCTGGGTAATGCTGCTTAAACCAGCCATCATCCACACACCCACAATGTTGTATTTGTGTTTGTTGTGTTTTTATGTGTGTGTACCTCCCCCCAGTGCATGTGCTGTTCACCTGATTCCACCTCACCCTCCCCTCCATTTATCCACATCCCTCACTTTGTCTGTCTCAGCCCAGCCTCACCAAGCTCACTACCCTCACGCGATGCCAGCTAGCCAGCTGATCCGATGCTTAAAGTGCTTTTACACTATCAATTCATCCAGTTTGCATTGATCTCTCTCTCTTGATGTCTCCGTAGCCAACACAGGGGACTCTGAGGTGGGATTCCTGCCTGTCTTCGGGCCCTGCTACGTCAACCTCTACGGCAGCCCCAGAGAGTTCACGGGTCTGCCTGATCCTTATGTGGACCTCAACTATGGCAAGGTAGAGACGGACGAGACAATAATGGTGTTGCTTGTTTCCATCACCGGCTGAGTCGCTGGGGGGCTTCAATGGTCTGGTGATTACGAAGACAGACAGTGTCTCACAGCATGAGAGGGAACTGGTGCAGTGTTGTGTATAATGGTCTGAATGTAGGGACAAGCCAGGTGATCTAAGGAATTCAAAACACTTTTTCTTTAAATGCGTTCTGTGGGCAGGGACTTGAACAAACAGGGGGGGTTGATTTTGCTTTAACTAAGAGTTCAAGGAAATAGCCAAACATCTGGGGAGAAACTGCACTGCACCTTGGCCGAAAATCAGAAAGTGCGAGGGGTGGAGTTTGCAGTGCTTCCTGTTTTTTACTACACTCCAGAGATATTCCTCTGGAGAGAAAGTCATTGGCGCGTGGCAAGATGGAGGTTTCAGAAGTCGCCTGACACGTCTGTCTAAGGACGTTGATGCCCGGACAGAACATTTTAGCTTGTCTTCCCAACGGCCACGGGAAAAGTTGAGTTAACCAGTGCTGGCAGAGTTTGTGTTCGCTGCCAAGGAGGGAAACAAAAATGGGAAGACGATCATGTTCAGACAAATTTGAAGCAAACCCAAACCAAAAAGTATAAATCCCTGTTCATCCAGATTTGAGCTGCCATCATCTGATTTGTGAGACAGAGTACTATGTAGTTCTACTGAGTCATTAAAGAGACTTACAGTGAGTTCAGATACATGCACAGACATGACATGCAAATCATGAAGGAACACCGTAGGGGTCAGGCATCTTGCTAAAGGGTGCCTGTAGACTGTGGAAATTGGGGATAAACCTAGTACCTCTCGGCTGGGAGTCTCACCATTATCTCCTCCACTAGTTTCTCCACCATAATGATGATTGGTTAATATATTGTTCTGGTCTGCAGGGAGAGGGTGTGGCCTACAGAGGGAGGGTTCTGGTCCAGCTCTCCACCCAGCTGGAAAGGAAAGCAGACAAGGCTGTGGACAACATCACCAGCGATGACATCCTGGTGACCCAGGTACACGAACAAACTCATTTTCTCCCCAGGTTCAGGTCTCTGCATGTGTTGTTTATGTGTGGTCATCACATGAAAGGGCAGAGGCATAGGCAGCTGTGTCCTGTGGAGTGTCAAGAGGATCCAGGTTCTCAAAACTGAATCAAACACCACTCCAGCTGTATTTGCTGAAAAACACTTTAAAGTTAACAATCTTGCTATACACATTTTGACAGCCAAATCTGGCTTCTGTTGGATTTCTCATTGTGTGTGTGTGTGTGTGTGGGGGGGGGGGGGGGGGGGGGGGGGGGGCTGCCTCCCATATTGCCATGTGATAGTCTGACTATAGTGGGGGTTCAGGGGAGAGGCTATGCAGTCAAATCACCACTTTGTCAAACGTTCACATCATCTTTCACATTCTGTACCCCCTCTTCCTCTAACCCTTCCTCCCTGCTCTCGGACATTTTCCACCTTTAGAAATACCAGCGAAGGAGGAAGTATTGCCTTTGTGTGGTCTTCCACAATGCCAGCATGATCCAGGATCCCGGTGAACCAATCCAGTTCGAGGTCAGCATCGGTAACTATGGAAACAAACTGGACAACACCTGCAAGCCATTGGCCTCCACCACCCAGTACAGCTGTGCAGTGTTTGACGGTGAGTCATGCGGCCCCCGATATGTCATATTCATAACTCATCCTCACTGACCTCAGGGTCAGTAATGCAGTAGTTCTTCTAGTTTTTATAATTTTTCAATTCCAAGTCAAATTGCTTTAGACCTGTGTGTTGTGTAGACCTTATACAACAGTTAGTTCCAACCAAGTCATTTGTTTGGACAAGAGGCATTCCATGAGGGCTGAGCACAACAACACGGGGACTTTTAACTAGACATGTATCACTCCACTACAGGTGTTTCTTAACTAGACATGTATCACTCCACTACAGGTGTTTCTTAACTAGACATGTATCACTCCACTCCACTCCACTCCACTCCACTCCACTACAGGTGTTTCTTAACTAGACATGTATCACTCCACTACAGGTGTTTCTTAACTAGACATGTATCACTCCACTACAGGTGTTTCTTAACTAGACATGTATCACTCCACTACAGGTGTTTCTTAACTAGACATGTATCACTCCACTACAGGTGTTTCTTAACTAGACATGTATCACTCCACTCCACTCCACTACAGGTGTTTCTTAACTAGACATGTATCACTCCACTACAGGTGTTTCTTAACTAGACATGTATCACTCCACTCCACTCCACTACAGGTGTTTCTTAACTAGACATGTATCACTCCACTCCACTCCACTCCACTCCACTCCACTACAGGTGTTTCTTAACTAGACATGTATCACTCCACTACAGGTGTTTCTTAACTATACATGTATCACTCCACTACAGGTGTTTCTTAACTAGACATGTATCACTCCACTCCACTCCACTACAGGTGTTTCTTAACTAGACATGTATCACTCCACTCCACTCCACTCCACTACAGGTGTTTCTTAACTATACATGTATCACTCCACTCCACTCCACTAAAGGTGTTTCTTAACTAGACATGTATCACTCCACTTTACAGGTGTTTCCAATAAGGTGAATTAGCCGACATTAACCATCGTCAGCTGTTCTAAACTCATCATTTATTTCAATGAAGTGTAACTAATGATGTTGGTGCATACAGGTAACTACTACTACTACCTGCCCTGGGCTGCCACTAAACCAGTGGTGGTTGTGAACTCGTTCTGGGAAGACATCTCCCATCGGCTGGATACCATCAACATCATCCTCTTCATCACCCGGCGCCTGGTCAGGCAGCACTTCCTTCCCATCTTTTACACACAAAGGATCATTCGGCTGTTTCAAAGTGGACTAAATGTATTTTAGGTTGTCGATCTGATACCACATCAGCCCTTGAGATTATTGTTGCTTTGGTGTTTCTGGGTATATTTCTAATACTTTTAATGTTCCCGGTGCATTGTTCTACAGTATAATTATTCCTTCCAATATTATATTTATTCTCCCCTTTCTCTCTTCTGTAAGGACTTAAACCTGGGCCTCCTTAAAAACGCCATCAGTGCCAAAGCCTCCGACAGAGTGCAGGTGGAGGTTTGGGGGAAGTTACTGACTCAACTCATCGAAGACCTAGAAAGGTAAACACTGCTTATGTTGCCTCATGCTCATCACTGTGGGGGGAAGATGCAAACTCACTACACAACTGACAAATATGTCTGATGTTTGTATTATTGTCGTTTTCGTTTAGGTTTATGTTCATACAAATAATATTCCATATTTCTATTTGACCTAACTTTATTGGTGTCATGTATTGTAGCGGCTAGGGTGTTTGATTCCCGGCAAAAGGTACTGGGTTTGATCCCCAATCTCCTAAGCCTACCTGTAGGCATCCTTGAGCAAGATGTGTACCCTGTACATGCTCATCGATAACACTGCATCTGAAGCGACTATAAGTCACATTTCATCCAAGCATCTGATAAACGACTAAATAGTGAATAGTCAATGACCCCACCAACCATGTCCCTTCCATCCTCCACCAGCTACCCACTGCCTGAGATGGTGGGCCAGGCACACCTGACCTGCCTGGACCTCCAGCTGAAGAAGCTCAGAGACAGCGCCATGGCAACCATCCGAGGGGCAGCCAGGCAGATGAAGGAGGAGACCAAGGAGATCAGAGACTGTGTGGCAGACATAGAGGGATGGGTGGAGAAACTCACACAGCTGGCTGAAGAGGTGTGAGGCTTTAACACTCATATGGGGGGGATTTTCCCAGAAGTATGTAGAGGGAGTACAGTTGAGAAGAGTGCTGTCTCCATTGGGTCAATGGGGGGGGGGGTTACAAAGCACATACTAGTGTTGCAATTTGATAGGGTCAAGTTGTGTTGACCAAAATAGTAGTGGGTGAGGTCTTACAACCGCCCCTCCCACACACACACACACACACACACACACACACACACATACACACACACACACACACACACACACACACACACACACACACACACACACACACACACATACACACACACACACACACACATACACACACACACACACACATACACACACACACACACACACACATACACATACACATACACACACACACATACACACACACACACACACACATACACACACACACACACACACACACACAATGTTAATCGCTTTAGGCATCTTGAAAAGCGCTATATGCAATTAATTAATGAATTAATTTGTATCAATTCATTAATTAAAAGTAAGGTCAGCTATAACTATTAATAATAGTAGTAATAATAATGATACATTTCATTTTGATAGTGCTCAAAGACACTGAACATAGCTAAAATGTGATGGACAAGCATTGTTGTCCCTATAAATGTAATCATTGTTTTTCCCATGACCATGATCTGCATTCATTTGCATCATCTTCTTCATCAACGTCACCTTTGTCCTCCTCCTCCTCCTCCTCCTCCTCCTCCTCCTCCTCCTCCTCCTCCTCCTCCTCCTCCTCCTCCTCCTCATCATCGTCATCTGTTACCATGGCGATCCGTGGTCCTGCAGCCTCAGAACAGCATGCCAGACGTGATCATCTGGATGCTGAGAGGGGAGAAGAGGGTGGCCTACAGCCGAGTCCCGGCCCACCAGGTGCTGTTCTCCATGTACAGCGAGCAGGCCTGTGGGCAGTTCTGTGGAAAGACTCAGACCATCTTCATGCAGGTATACATCAACTGTATGGTAGAAGGTTGTTAAAATTTAGTATTTTTCATTCATTTTTATTTTTATTTCGTATTGACTTTTTGGTTTCAATGTCAGTTTAGTCTTTAAAGCGGTTGTGGTTGAGTATTTTATTTTTGAAAATGCTATTTGTTTGTTTAGTTTTGATTAGTTTCAGTTTTTGTTCTAGTCTTCTTTTTAAATGGGGTATTTTGTCAAGTCAAATATTATTTTGACTTAACATAATAGCATTTAAAAACATGTATTAATTTATGACAGGCTAATAACCACAAAAGACAAATATATACGATGTGTGTCTGTCAGTGTGTTTGTGTCATTAACCAGAAAATTTCAGCTGGACACAAATGTGTGTAATCCTGCATCTGAGGTTAGATGCAGGTAGACTGAGACACAGTCCTATCAAAGTAGCCTTATACCAAAGGGGACTCTGCTTCTTTCTCCAACATTTTTGTCTTCATATTTCTCAATAAACAGTGAAACAAGAGGTGAGAATTTCTGTTGTAGAAAAATGAAGAGCAGAAACAAACCATTTATTATGCGCTTCTTACATGCACCAGTCATACAAATGTTAAAAAAGAGATGTTTACATAGCTTATCTCCACATTCAGGTATTGGAACAAGCATGACTAATATGTGTGTCTTGTAAATTCCTGTGCCCAGTACCCCATGGATAAGAACAAGGCCCTCAAGGTGCCGGTCCAGATAAGGGTCAACATGTGGCTGGGCCTGTCCTCAGAGGAGAAGAAGTTCAATTCCTTCTCAGAAGGAACTTTCACTGTCTTTGCTGAGTTGGTATGTTGCCCTCTCCATCTCTCTCTCCCTCTTCCTCTCTCTTTAGAGCAGATCAATATTGATCATTCTCATCCCATCTTCTCAATCTCTACTTTCATGATTCTCCTCTCAGCCCAAAACTCAAAGAAAAAAAAAGCAATTTTCAGTTATTATGTTGAATGCAATTAATAGCAAATAATGCCTAATCCTAATGATGGTTTCTAACATTTGGTGTACAAAACAAAAAGAGCACATCTGATCTATTTGGTTTTTGTTTGTTGTTTTTTTGTGAAGTATGAGAACCAGGCCGAGATGTTTGGGAAGTGGGGAACCACTGGACTAGTGGGGCGCTACAATTACTCAGACGTGACTGGCAAGATGAAGCTGAAACAGCAGTACTTTCTGCCCCCTAGGGGATGGGAGTGGGAAGGCGACTGGTTCGTTGATCCACAGAGAAGGTGAGGTGTCATTTTTGTAAAAATGGCAAAATGTACCTTCAATAAAGTCGGAAAAAATATGTTTAAAAAAATACTAAAATAATCTGGCATACACAATGGTAGGATGTGCATTCTGGTTTTTGAGATAATGTGCAAGAAGAAAACAAGAGAAAAAAGACACCGAAAAATACTACTATAACCAACAATGCAAAATGTCATTGCATATCCTATTAATACTGTAAGAAGATGATAGGAGGATTTGCTTATGGGAGTTTCGGTTAAAGAGCATTTTGCATGATACTGCCATGAGCAACAGTAGAGACAGAGAAGCTGCGTTCAGTTCAACGTGTTCTTTCTGAACATAAACACAGGACATGGTTCCAGCTCCCTAAAGAGACTGGTCCCAGACACTCACACTGCACACAACATTCCTCTCAGGCCCCAAAAACACAATTTAATGAGACTAATCAGGGCTGGGCCAGCTAGCTGACCTGCCAATAAAAACATTTTTGTATTACCATATTTCCTTGCCAAGACAAACTCCTTCAAATTATTAAATTTCCCTCATTAAACATGATTTGATAACAAAAGTCGAACTGACCTCTGACCCTAGCTGAACATTAATCAAATGATAATAATAATTTGATATTATTACCAGTATAAGAATCATTATTTATATTGGAGATGTTTGTCATCATCACAGCTGCAGTGGCTCAATTGCTGAAAGTGTACACAATAAATGCACATAACATAAATCAATCACATTCAAGTCAAGTTCATTTGTTTCCGTTTTTTCTTTTAGTCTGTTGACTGAGGCGGATGCAGGACACACTGAATTCATGGACGAGGTGTTCGAGAACGAGACCCGCTACCCAGGAGGGGAATGGAAGCCTGCCTCAGAACACTACACTGATGTGGTGAGAAGCAGTCACAGCCACACTACACACACACACACAGACATACACACACGCGCACACACACACACACACGCAAACACACACAAACACAAGCACATGCACGGCCACACACTTGCGCACCCACACAGACGCGCGTGCCGACACTACACACGCACACTACACACATACACACGCACACTACACACATACACATACTACACACAAACACACTGCACGCACAGTATACACTGCAGACATACACGCTGCACATGCACACTACCCACAGCACTACACACACACTTCTCTGTGAATGGGTCTTCCACACACATTTGCATAATGGCTGACACAGGCACCGAGTGTTCATCACACTTTGATTGTACTACACTTGCCAGCACACATTCATTTAAATACAATCTTCACAGACACGCCTATGACAAACTCAGTACTTTTTGTCACCCTAAAAAACTAAAAATACCTAATCCAATACCCATTCCTCCGTGGTGTGTGTTGTATGTTGTGTGTTGTGTGTGTTGTCTTCCATGTGCTGTGTGTGTTGTGTTTCATGTGTGTTGTGTTTCATGTGTGTCATGTGTGTTGTGTTTCGTGTGTGTTGTCTGTGTTGCTTGTGTTGTGCGTTGTTTGTGTCATGTGTTGTGTGTTTGTGTGTTGTGTTTCATGTGTGTTGTGTGTGTGGTGTGTGGTGTGTGTTGTGCGTTGTGCGTTGTTTGTGTCATGTGTTGTGTGTTTCATGTGTGTTGTCTGTGTGGTTTGTGTTGTGTGTTGTGCGTTGTGTTTCATGTGTGTTGTGTGTGTGGTTTGTGTTGTGTGTTGTGCGTGTGGTTTGTGGTGTGCTCCAGAATGGGGAGAAGAACCGGAGTCCCGGGGAGTTCGCCTGTCCTAAGGGGTGGAGCTGGCTGGAGGCGTGGCACGCAGACGAGAACAGGGCCGTTGACGAGCAAGGTAAAACGAGGGTGCAACCAACAGCCACTCCATCTCCAAACTATACTAAGCCCCTTTCACACATGCAGTCTTTCCCTGCAATGTTCCGGAACATTTCCTGCATGGGGTCGTGTGTGATCAACCACATGTGTGAGCCAGTCACAAGACTCCACTGAGGACGTATTTGAATCCGTGACTTTATCTTACAGCGCCAAAGCTTTTCAGGTGATTCTCTGACAAATCAATACAGCTTCTTTTTTTTGCAAACAAGTTCCTTGAAATAAGGAAGCTCATCTTAGCCCACAAGTTTCGGGGGGCTGGCATCCATATTTGTTGCATTACCACCATCTGCTGGACTGTCCCTTGGCTCATCTATACCAGCCTTGCTATACCATGTGTTAAAGGGCGCAAGACGGAAATGTTCCAGAACGTAGATTCATGTGTGAACAGCAGTGCCTGAATGGTTATCCCAGTAATTTACCGGGAACTATGTGTGAAAAAGGCTTTCGACTGAACAAGACTGGAGAAAAACAAGAATGGGAGACTGTCATGCAATGGAATATGCAAAGAAAGGCTATTTTAAATGCAGGGGATGCAAAACATGTATGAGCATGCTTGCCTATTGACTATTAATTCTGTATTTTGTGCTTATGTTGGCACGTGTGTGTGTGTGTGTGTGTGTGTGTGTGTGTGTGTGTGTGCCCATGTGTGACCTGTGTATGTGTCTGGGTCTCCTCTCCTCTCCAGGATGGGAGTATGGGGTGACTATTCCCACAGATGACAAGCCTCGATCCTGGGGGCCCGTGGAGAAGATGTACCATGTCCACCGCCGAAAAAGGCTTGTCCGCCCTCGTAAGAAGGAAGCGCTCCCTGCTGGTGGTGCTGCAGAGGTGCGCCCTAGAAAAGCACAGTCTAGCCGCATCATCATCTCATTTTGAACCCTTTCCTCCACACTCAAATTAATATGCGTGATTTTACAATATGAATAATACACAATATCTACGGTGTAATCAAATCAAAAGACCATGGAATGTGGAATGATATAAATAATATAGACATATGGTGATGTAGTTCATTAATAACTAATATAATGATAAGTAATTTTTTATTCAATTAATTCATTAATTCATTAATTCATTAATTCATTAATTCATTAATTCATTAATTCACTCAGTCATTTATTTTTGTACAGACAAAACTGGTGGTTACAATTTTGGTTCATTCCTTTCAATCTTTTTTTGTTTATGGCCACAGAAACGGGATGAAGGAGACCCTGAGGGCTGGGAGTTCTCTTCTCTGATTGGCTGGAATTTCCACAGGAAAGAACGTTCATCAGACACATTCCGTCGCAGGCGCTGGAGAAGAAAGATGGCACCGGAAGACCGTCTTGGAGCAGCGGCCATCTTTAAATTAGAGGGAGCATTGGTGAGAAATAAATATGGTATAGTCATTCATGTAGACTTTTACCTAAAGTTTAAAATAAACCTCCAGCCCTATATCTGTACAACAACAAGAGGCTTAGTCAAGGAAAGAAAACACACAAAGCAATAACCATGTTTATGTAAAGCTTAATAAAAGGTCGGAATCGCAGGGGTAACCGGATGATATTAACTGGAATATTACGCCATTGGTTCAGCCCACAAGATAAATAGCTTTAATATTGACTTATAGGTGCAATATATCAGTTGTGTGGGGTTGTATTTGTGTCTGCAGGGTGTGAACACAGAGGAGAAGGAGAAAGACTCTGACAGCACGAATGCATTCAGAGCCAACACACCCACTGTGTCCTGCTCTTTTGACAGTATGTAAACCACAACTGAGTCCTTCCCAAAACAAACACATGCCATGGGGATGCACAAACCACACACACACACACACACACACACAGTGTACATATACGCCCAAACACAATATGCTCTAATACCAATATAAGGATCTCTCAAATTCCCTGCTGCATTGTGCACTGTTGCAAAGCAGGGTTTTAATGATAAAAGCGTTGTGCTTTTCTTTTTAGGTTCGAATGTCTACCATCTCCGTGTGTACGTCTACCAAGCAAGAGACCTGGCGCCCATGGACACAGACAGCTTTTCTGGTAATATCAACATGTGTACCAAAAGACCTCAAACAGAGACTCCTGCTGGTTTTCAAGACTGTTTTAACACAGGAAAGTATTTTGCAGAAAGAACGAGTTGTATGATTCAAACTACAACCAAAAACCATACTAGAACCCACTGTTAGTCTTTCTCCCCCACTCACCCTTAATCTTTCTCTCTCCCTGTCACTACCTTCGCTCTCTCCTCCCACTGGTCTGCAGCAAAACCTTACGCAGAATTCAGCTATACATTACTTTCCATCATAAGTCTTCCACTATTAAAAAGATTCTCCCACCAGGCGATCTCCAATCGTGCACACGCAGATCAGTGTAGTTGGGCAGAGAAAGGCAATCAGGAACATGACTTTGTAGAGAATGTTCCTGATTGGTAGCTACAAACCTAGCCCTGATTGGTTGTTTTTTGGCCGTCGGGTTTAATATTTTTTGATGGCCTACGACACAGTCATAAGGTATTTTTGTAGAACACTATATTAACAGATAGCAGCTGGAAGTTTGTGAGAAATTCGATAATTTGTACTTAATTATTGTTCAGAAATATGGCCTACTGCTTTAATTGTGTCATCTTACTATTGACTATTTTATTAACACATAATGTACAGGTTAGACATCTTGCTCTAGGGTGACTACAGGTATGCTACAGAGCAGACCTTGGGGATCGAACCCAGTACCTTCTAGGAGAGAAAGGATATTTCCCCTTTGTTCCCTACGCCGCCACAGATCCGTATGCACACGTGTCCTTCCTGCACCTGAGTAAAACCACAGAGAAGATGAAGGCCACGCTGAACCCCACCTGGGACCAGACCCTGATCTTCAACGACCTAGTGATCTACGGGGACCCTCAGAGTCTGGCCCGCAACCCCCCCAAGGTGGTGCTGGAGTTCTACGACTATGACCAAGTGGTGGGTTGGCTGATGGAGGCACGCCTTGCCTGATTTGTGTACTATGTACCAAATGTACAAAATGTAACAACAGAACCTTTAGATTTAGTCATTTAGCAGACGTTTTCTAACAATGATGACTTACAACAAAGTGCTGCAAGACCAAGTCGCAGCTTAAAAGCACAACAGGCTTCTGGTAGAGTAGCTAAAGGAATTTTAGAAGAGTAAGATATTGTTCATAGCCTATATTGTAACCATGCATTCGTGGACGGTACTCCTGAGCTCATGAGACGCAGAGTGATTTTAATCACCAGAGACGAACACATTTAAATATGAGTGGATGGTTTAGGACATGAACTGTTTATTTGTTGTGTTGTCCAGGGTAACGATGAACTGCTGGGCCGGACGGTGTTCTCTCCGCTGGTGGAGATCAGCTCCACGGGGGACCGGACCCCCAAGCTGCTGTGGTACCCCGTCATCCATAAGGGTCAAAGGGCAGGGGAGGCCCTGCTGGCTGCCGAGCTCATCCTCAAAGACAAGGTCCAAGAGAGGAGCGATCGCTACTTTAATGCAATTTATTTATTGTATTTATTTTATTAATTATGTCCAATGAAGGTGTGTGAAAACTGAATGTGGCACACGGGCTTTTATCGCCCGGGGACGCTGGCCCCCCCAGCTGATACGATTTAAGTGTAGGCCGAGAGGCTGAGGTTTTATTAAGCACAAATCGGTTCTCTTGTTTTTCTTTCTTTTCTTTTTTCTTTTTTCTTTTCTTTCTTTTTAGTGCGTCCAAAACCTTTCTCCTTTGGGACAATAATGTTTATCTTATCACACACATCAATAATTGTCCAAACATGAATTAAATCATGTCAGCAGTGAGAAGATTAATAAACACGGATCTAAACGCTAATCATATCAATTGTACAGAAAATGTGATTTTGACTAAAAGGGGAATAAACTTGTATTTTTTTCCAGAGTGCTCCGTTAGACCTTCCTCTGGTTCCTCCAATGAGAGCTCAGAACCTCTACATGGTCCCGCAGGGGATACGACCTGTAGTTCAGCTCACCGCTGTGGAGGTAACACACACACTCACTCACTCACTCACTCACTTATATCACACACACACACACACACACACACACACATATCACATACACACACACACACACACACACACTCTCACTAATATCACATGCACACACACACACACCGCCATCTGCTGGACTGTCTCTTGGCCCATCTATTCCGGCATTGCTATGCCATGTGTGAAAGTGTGACGGAAATGTTCCAGAACATGGCTGCACGTGTGCATTGTGAAAATCACTAGAATGCCTGAAGGGTTATCTCAGGAATTTGCCGGGAACCATGTGGGAAAGAAGCTTAAGATTCTAAAACACACACACACACACACACACACTCCTTCACCCACTAACACACACACACTCCTTCACCCATTAACACACACACACACACACACACTCCTTCACCCACTAACACACACACACACACGCACACTCCTTCACCCACTAACACACACACTCCTTCACACACACACACACTCCTTCACCCACTAACTCACACACACACACACACACACACACACACTCCTTCACCCACTAACTCACACTCATACACATGATTACAAACACACACGTACACAATAAACACACACACAGACCTCACACACTGTTCGAGATGAATAGAAGCATGTTTGAATATCTGTCTCGTCTCTTCATGTCCGCCTGCACGTCCGTCTGGTCGTCTGTCTGTCTGCATGTTAATCCATCTCTGTCCGTGTGTCCAGATCCTGGCGTGGGGCCTGCGCAACATGAAGCCCTACGAGCTGGCGGCAGTGTCCTCCCCCTGCCTGGTGGTGGAGTGTGGGGGTCAGAGGGTGGAGTCGGCTGTCATCAGGAACATGAAGAAGAGCCCAAACTTCCCCAGCTCTGTGCTCTTCCTACAAGTGGTGAAGCAGAACTAGCCACACACTCATAGACACAGACAGAGACACACACACACACACACACATACATACACACACACACACACACACACAGATACACGCACCCACGCACGCATGCACGCACGCCCACGTGGGTGGGCTTGAATTGCTCTAAAACAGGGAATTACCCTGACATGATGCTAGACATTTGATGCTGAAATTGTTTTCAATTAAAGCATTGAAGAGTAGCTGAGCACCCTGGCTCCGCCCTCTTGATGATGGTCAGCCAATCGCATGTGCCTGTAGGCATACTTTAGTCAAGACATCTAACCTCCCCCTTACCTGCACCATAATGACCTGCATCTGTAATCATTGTAAGTCAATTTGGATAAAAGCAACTCCCAACTGACTAAAAAGAAATTCATACTCAAATATACATTCACATAAATAAAAAACGATTTAAAAGATGGTCATTTTGCAGATGCTAAATGACTATAGCGATGAATAGTGAGCCATCTGTAGCTATGGGACGCCTACACAGAAAGATTATGGAGGGGGTCCATTGGAGATTACACCCAGTACCTTACAGATGGAAGTCAACCACCCAACCCCCCCCCCTACCCAGCCACTACACTATCCTCCTCCTCTCCTCATATATATATATATACATTCCCCCCCCCCAGCCACTACACTATCCTCCTCCTCTCCTCATATATATATATACATTCCCCCCCCCCTACCCAGCCACTACACTATCCTCCTCCTCTCCTCATATATATATACATTCCCCCCCCACCCAGCCACTACACTATCCTCCTCCTCTCCTCATATATATATATATACATTCCCCCCCCCACCCAGCCACTACACTATCCTCCTCCTCTCCTCATATATATATATACATTCCCCCCCCCACCCAGCCACTACACTATCCTCCTCCTCTCCTCATATATATATACATTCCCCCCCCACCCAGCCACTACACTATCCTCCTCCTCTCCTCATATATATATATATACATTCCCCCCCCCACCCAGCCACTACACTATCCTCCTCCTCTCCTCATATATATATATACATTCCCCCCCCCCTACCCAGCCACTACACTATCCTCCTCCTCTCCTCATATATATATATACATTCCCCCCCCCCACCCAGCCACTACACTATCCTCCTCCTCTCCTCATATATATATACATTCCCCCCCCACCCAGCCACTACACTATCCTCCTCCTCTCCTCATATATATATACATTCCCCCCCCCCAGCCACTACACTATCCTCCTCCTCTCCTCATATATATATATACATCCCCCCCCCCACCCAGCCACTACACTATCCTCCTCCTCTCCTCATATATATATATATACATTCACCTCCAGCTCCTGCCTAAGGATGAGATGTACACGCCGCCCATCGTGCTGAAGGTGATCGACCACCGGCCGTTCGGCAGGAAGCCGGTGGTGGGCCAGTGCACCATCACGTCCCTGGAGCGGTTCCGCTGTGACCCCAACGTCCTCACCGCCGAGGGCAGCGTGGCCAACAAGAGTAAGTAGGACACGGAGTACTGGCCAGAGGGCCTCGTGCTACGCTGAGCTCACTTTAATATCGCGATTATTCTTTTTGTGGCTATATATATTTTATTCTTTATTTTTTGTAGTCTCTTTTCATATTTTTGCAGTTATTTGCATAATATTGTGTTAAATGTATTTTAATATAAAGTAAAGTTATTAAAGTTTATTTTAACTTACATGTAATGCAAGTTATGCAACACACTTAGCACACATAGGCAAAGAAACACACACTGAGTCCCACTCTCCCTGTCCGTTATAGTGTCTCTGATGTCCTCCACCTCCCCTCATCTTTCCATCGCAATGGAGGACAACAGACCACTGTTAGAGACTCAGGTACACTGCTCACCTCTCCTGCCTGACTAACTAAGTGATGATAATAATAATAATAATAATAATGTCATCATACGTTCAGCACAATTTCAGCACAAACAACACATTTATTATCTTTTGCATTGCTTAACATTCACCAGCACAAAATATGAGTCATGGAGCCAATCGTACTTATTTTGCTCTGGCTTACAGTTTATGCACAGTATGTCATCCGCACTCGACAAAATGGCGTCCCCTGCTTCCCATTTTGTATGTATGGTTACCTTATCACAGTGTTTTGATTCACACGGCTGGGCACCAATGGCATAAGAGGGCTGAGTTCACCCTAATCACACCTTCTTCTGGACCACCGCTTTATTCAAAGCTTGACACTGTGCACTGAACACTTATTTCACTACAGCAAATAACTTGCTTAATAATCATTTTCAAAATAATTCAGATCTTCTTAATTATTTTGCAGTGCCTCAAGCAAAATCTATTTTTAATAGATTTGCTTTTAATCTCGGGATGGTTTTTACGCCACTAAAATCACTAGTCCTGTTTATTTGCAATAATGTTGTCACTCACTCCCTGATATGTACTTTTTTGTTCATCCCCCTTTTGTTCTGTACTCTGGTCTTCCCCTTCCCAAAGGTTCCAGAAAAGGTGAGACCTCACAATACTAACAACGTGTGCTAAGACCTTATCAATATAGTGGATATCCATATACCACCTTTCACAGTTGAAAGGCCGGTGTTTTACAACATGGGGAATTAAAGATGTCGCCTGGGTCTTTAGGAGAAGGAGACGGTGGACTGGTGGAGTAAGTTCTATGCGTCCGTGGGAGATCGGGAGCGATGTGGGGAGTACCTGCAGAAGGGATACGACACACTCGAGGTATTCTGCTCCCATCAGCTAAACATATAGTTAGTCCATTTCAGACAAGGTGACTTAGAAGTGAGGCTGAGACCAACCAAAGCATACAATCAAAATGACATGAATGCACAACAACCGGACAGAGTGAAGTGTAGCTCTAGGAATCGCCACACAAGGTGAATGTTTTCAGAGATATCTGTGCATCAGAGATACACAGACAGTACATCAGAGATACACAGATACACCGACAGTACATCAGAGATACACAGATACACCGACAGTGCATCAGAGATACACAGATACACCGACAGTGCATCAGAGATACACAGATACACCGACAGTACATCAGAGATACACAGATACACCGACAGTACATCAGAGATACACAGATACACCGACAGTGCATCAGAGATACACCGACAGTACATCAGAGGTACACAGATACACCGACAGTACATCAGAGATACACCGACAGTACATCTCAACAAAGTGTGTTCTAAATTCAGGACAAAAGCTAACAACAACAAAATGTATTTATAAGCTGTCTATCACTTTCTTGGCTCAACCTGTCTTATTGCATATTTAACTCATATCCAACGATAACGATTTCATAAACAGGGATTGTTTCATGCAAAGAGTGAGTTGTTTCTGAAAAACAAAGTGAGTGACTCACTTCTGCGCTCCACAGGTGTACGACGATGAACTGGAGGATCTGCCGGAGTTCAACGGCCTGACGGACTTCTGCGACACCTTCAAGCTGGAGCGAGGCAGGAAGCAGAGCGAGGATGGTGACGCCGCCGTGGTGGGAGAGTTCAAGGTAGAATCCAAGATGGTGGTCGCTTGGAGAGTCACGCAGCCTCAAATATTAAAACAGTTGAGCTGGGAATCATTTATCATATTTATGACATGGCAATTTAACGGTAGCAATCTTATATTATATAGAGGATATATGTATTTGTAACACTGAATACATAAGTGTGTGTTTGTGTGCACGTATGCATGTATGTATGCATTCATGTATACATGTATATATGTTTGCGTCTGAGTACATATCTATAGTCGCATACTGTCCACAGAGCTGTCTCTTAATGAATATCTCTGCTGGCTGTCCCAGGGCTCTTTCAGGATGTACCCCCTGTCTGATGACCCTGGGGTGATGGCTCCACCCAGACAGTTCAGAGAGCTGCCCGACAGCGGGCCGCAGGAGTGTCTGGTGCGGGTCTACATCATCAGGGCCATAGACCTGCAGCCCAAAGACAACAACGGCAGGGTACGTATACACACACACACACACTCACACTCACACACACACACACACACACACACACACACACACACACACACTCACACTCACACTCACACTCACACTCACACTCACACTCACTCACTCACTCACACACACACACACACACACACACTCACTCACTCACTCACTCACTCACTCACTCACTCACTCACTCACTCACTCACTCACTCACTCACTCACTCACACACTCACTCACTCACTCACTCACTCACTCACTCACTCACTCACTCACTCACTCACTCACTCACTCACTCACTCACACACACACACACACACACACACACACACAGAGCATCTAGTTTATTTCAGTTTTTATAAATAAATAAAAATGGATCAACAGTGTTTTAACTAAAAACTGCTTTCTAATCCCCCCCCCCCCCCCCCCCCTTGTTTAGTGTGATCCATACATAAGGATATCCCTCGGGAGGAACACTATTGTTGACAGCGACAACTACATCCCTAACACCACCAACCCTGTGTTTGGAAAGTAGGTGTATGGGATACATTCAGGAGGATTGAGTATGTGTAGCTGTGCAGAAAGATGCAAATCCTAATAGTTGCTCATACGTCGTGTAACGCATGATCAACTGTCTATTTAGGATGTTTGAGATGTCCTGCTTCCTGCCTCAAGAGAAGGACCTGAAGATCTCCGTGTACGACTACGACCTTCTGACCCGGGACGAGAAGGTGGGCGAGACGGTGATAGATCTGGAGAACCGCTTCCTGTCCAGATTCAACTCCTACTGCGGCCTGCCCCAGACCTACTGCATGTGAGTAAAACTAAACTGTAGCAGAGTATTGGTATACCCACCATTCTCACTATACTAGTACTTTAGAGATAGCCACTACTGATAACCAAAACAGGAAGCAAAAAAGTGTGTCATATTGCTCCAAACATCAACCTGCGTCCTGGCCATCGGAGGAGCCCAGTAGAGCCACCTAGTGGCAGGGAGAACCGCTACAACAACTACTTCAAAAGGCTCCCAAGAAATATTTTCAATGGAGGAGCGATGAGGAATGAGTCCCAAGCCTTTGAAAGGTTTTAGAAAGGTGGTTCCAGGTGGCTGGTTAAAGGGCAATTAAAAGAAGAAGTTAGACTTTATGATTTGTGACGTCTATTTCTACGGTTGTAGATCTGGTGTCAACCAGTGGCGGGACCATATGAAGCCGTCTCAGATCCTGGAGAACGTGGCCCGTCTTAAAGGTCTGTCCAAACCCAGGACTGAAGACAACGGCAACACGCTCACCTTCCAAGGAAGAGTCTACACTCTGGCTGAGTTTGGTAAGTCATCTGATTTTATTATTTAGATTTAGATTTAGTTATTTTTTATCCAGGATTGAAACAATACTGTAGTGTTATCCTTGTCATTCAAGAATTGATGAACATTTTTGTAATGAACTTTGCAACATTGAAACATGATTCTGGAAAATGTGCAATGACTCTTGCAACTTTTAAAAAACTTTTCCTGAAAACTTTTCATCCAGAGGCCAACAAGGAGGTCCACCATCACCTGGGTCCGGCCCACGAGCGCATCTGTCTGCACGTGCTCAGAAGGCTGGGGCTGGTGCCGGAACACGTGGAGACTAGGACCCTGTACAGCAGCTTCCAGCCCTTGCTCTCCCAGGTTGGCAGAGACACGCCCATATCATCCAAACCCCGCCCCCTCTCTAGCAAAGGTTTAGAGCCAACAAGATCAAAGGACATCTTGCAGAAATCCCTTTTGCACATGTGCAGTGCAGGCATGAAGCACATTAAACATGTGATGCATAATTATTTCAATATTTACAGTAGTATCTACATATTAAATCAATATGCAATCATTCATCATCAGTATTTACTACTCCTGTTTAGTAGAATAGCTGCATCCCTTAACCGAAGAGACTTACAGGTCAAGGGCATCTTGCTCAAGGATGCCTATAGGGTATTCTGGGGATCAGACCCAGTACCCAGTACCCAGACCCAGTACCGTTCGGCTGGGAGTCAACCACCCCGGCCACTACACTGTCCTGCCCCTCATCGCCACCTTGAGCTGTACTCATGTTTTTATTCGAAACGAGTGACCCTGAGGAACTCTTGGTGACCTCGGCTCTGTGTCTCTACTTAGGGACGCCTCCAGATGTGGGTGGACGTTTTCCCCAAGAGTTTGGGGATGCCAGGCCCTCCCTTTGACATCACCCCCCGCAAGGCCAAGAAGTAGGAGCTTCAAAAGATGAACCTCTGTTATTCACTCTGTATTAAATGATTGTGCTATTTGCTTTATTTCTAAAAGTTTATGAACGTAGGAAGGAGCTGATTGTGGCACAAGATTTGACAAATTAAGTGTAACAAAGCTTTTTCAAACTTTGCACAATTTAATTTAATTCCGTTTAAATAGAAAATGCAGATCTAGTAGATCATGAGAGGGGAATTGCATCCGCAGCACGTTCCACAACAATAATGAATTCATAGCCAATTTGATGCAGATTAGTATTACTGTCTGAAAACCAAGGAAAAACCAACATGTCATCTGTCGACTAAATGTTTCCCATTTGGATCACCTTTCAGAAACATCCTGCGGGTCGTCGTGTGGAACACGACCGACGTGACCCTGGATGAGACGAGCATCACCGGAGAGCACATGAGTGACATCTACGTCAAGGGGTACGTCTGGAAAGCACACAGACGTAGTCACGCGGTTACACCTTCAGCATGCCATTTTGCATGACTACATAAACGCATAGACATTTGTATGCCCCTTTTAAACACGTTTGTGTATTTGATCGATCAGAAGTCTCACTAATGCTTGGATGCTTTTTATCACCCGTTTGTGTCAAAGCCGGTGCTGAGCACATGCATAGACATGTTGGGTCGTATTGACCCCGGGAGGTTCAGTTTCACTTATGGGATGGTGTAACCTTTGACCCTGAAGCTGGATGCCAGGCATGGAGGAGGAAAAACAGAAGACAGATGTCCACTACAGGTCTCTGGACGGAGACGGAAACTTCAACTGGAGGTTCATCTTCAACTTTGACTACCTGCCTGCGGAGAAGCTCTGTCTGGTTTCCAAGAAGGTACGTCCAATGTGACAAGTCTTCCCGAAGGAAATGACCTCCAATCCCCCATGTAGCACAGAGCAGAGTGATCACTAGACTGCACATAACATGTATTGTATGTGATTATACGTTTTCATGTCCTTTTTCCAAACAGGAAAACTTCTGGAGTCTTGACAAATCAGAGTTCAGGATACCTCCCAAGTTGATTGTTCAGATATGGGACAACGACAAGTTCTCATTGGACGATTACTTAGGTACATATTTACTGGTGGTTAGAAACGTCATTTGTTTAAAAACAGTCGGTGCATCACAAAACAGGCAGGCACATAAACACGACATGCAATGCAGATTAAAAAATACAATAAAATAAAAAGAGATGTCTTTGTGAGAGTCAGCTCTAGACACAGGTCACGGTGCATCTTGAACTAACGGGATTCACTCGCGTGTCAGGTGTGGTGGAGCTGGACCTGCGCTCCCTGGTACCTCCTGCCAAGACGCCAGAGAAGTGCACTCTGGAGATGATGGAGCACGGCCCTGGCAAGAGGAAGTCTGAGCAGGCGAAGTCTCTGTTCGCCCAGCAGTCGGTGCGCGGCTGGTGGCCCTGCTCCATCGAGAAGGACGGCAAGAAAGAGCTGGGCGTGAGTACAGAAGAGGGACTGGTTTGGTTATTCATGGTGCATGATGGGAAGATTAAAGATTGATAGTTGATAGTAACCTAGACAAGGCTGGTAGAGGTATGATATAATGACCTCAGCCACCTGTTAACTTATATGGTTGTTTTATGTTCATGGTTGGTGTTCCTGCATTGTACATCACACTATTATTTCATTAATAGTCCTTTTATTGACAGATGGACTTGGTCTTGAATCAAGCAACTGGCTCAGAAATCGTGCATCAATGTTCATGCTTAGACCTCACAAGTTGTTTTTGCAGTCGAATGCCAAAATCTGCTTTGACAAACTATTCTGCGTTTAGAACGTTTAGCTGACTGTAAATCTGCATATATCTGGTGGATGTTAAGCCTCAATGTGGTGTGTGTGTGTGTGTGTGTGTGTGTGTGTGTGTGTGTGTGTGTGTGTGTGTGTGTGTGTGTGTGTGTGTGTGTGTGTGTGTGTGTGTGTGTGTGTGTGTGTGTGTGTGTGTGTGTGTGTGTGTGTGTGTGTCAGGGCAAGGTGGAGATGACACTGGAGATCGTGGGTGAAGCGGAAGCAGATGAGAAACCGGCTGGAAAGGCCCGGGATGAGCCCAACATGAACCCCAGACTGGAGTTCCCCAAGTACGTAGAGGCTGACACACACTCTCACTCAGCTGTGAAGATTTGTCAGCCGAATGGTTGTGGGTTCGAACCCGTGTCCGGCGGTCCATGACCTCCTACTTGCCCCTTATGACGTGTATAAAAACAAGTTATGTTTTCAAATGTCTTATCTGTGCATAAGAGTTTAAAGGCCTTTATATTTCACCATCCATTCTGAATAATGAGCGGGTGTTTCTGCCACCAGTCGGCCAGACACCTCGTTCTTCTGGTTCACCAACCCCTGTAAGACCATGAAGTTCATTGTGTGGCGCCGCTTCAGATGCCTCTTCATCTTGCTGATCCTCCTGGTGATTGTCGGGCTGTTCCTCGGAATCCTCCTGTACTCCTTGCCGGTAAGAACGGGCTTAACAGTTAGTTGATTCAACTTGGATACAGGTCAAACGAATTAAAGCAGATATATTTACACACAGTTTATCTAGGAAGGGTATACAATTATATAACGTATTTTGTTTCCTCCCACAGAACTACATTTCTATGAAGATAATTAGGCCGTTGAGTTAATAAACTACGGCGACGAGCCATAATCTTCACTAAACGACCAAAATAAGAAAGAAGTACCTCCACCAGCACACATCTTGTGTGTGCTGCACTTTAACTGCCAATTTCTTACAAGTTGTACACAACCGCTGTAAATAGAAAAATGATACATCAACTGTAACCTTTTATTCTTACTGACACATGGGAAGGGATGAGTCATTTGTATTAAATGGGATTCTTTCAATTGTACGCTGCGGATTGAATCGCTACCTATTTTTCATGATTAAAAATGTATAAACTAATGTGCGGCCTCTCCTTGAATTGATTCCAACTAAACAATACAATGCTAATGATAGCAGCACTAGAAATGTGAAGCAACACGAGAAGATCACCAGAAAAATAGGACAGGAAAGTACACATTACTTTTTTATTTAAAATATGTTAACCCTACTCAACATTACCATTAATTCAGCAGAACCAACATGTAATCTACATTGTCCCTAATGTCAAATGCATGTATATCTACACATGTGCGGTAAGACTAACATTCTGTGTTTACCACAAAATCCAAATTTCAAAACCATTTTATAAAGTAAACTGGCAGAAGAGCTGTGACTTCTACACAATTAAAACAGAAGCCATCCCTGGGTTGCAGAGTGTTCTGTGGTTCTCATGAGCTAGTGGCATTATTCTTCCCCTGAGGCTTGTAGCGCGCAGCGCTGCTGGAGTAGCGCCTCCACCTCCCCTAGCCGCGCCAGGCTGTTGGCCTTGCCCTGGAATCGCCCGCTCTTCCCCGCCCCCTTCCCTTCAAGCATCTCCAGGACCCTGCGAACAGCAGAGGAAACACTCTTGTGATACTAGCCAGATTTAACACATCCCAACACAACCTCTTATATCCCTAATGTTGGCATCCTTGAGCCAGATGTCTTAACACTGTACCTGCTCCTTAGTGACCAGAATCACTTTGGAGAGCAGAGTATAAATGATGAATAGAAATAAGTTCAAAACTGACTGACACATTTCCACACAGGCGTCATCATAGGACAAACACAGGTGTCACTTTTTACACTTATCATGGTCTGCTACTGGTAAGTCTACTACCTGTACCCAGGTACATAAAAGGAGCAGACCCATAATTGGCATTATGAGCACTCATGTCCTATGATGACGTCTCTGAAAAGAATCTACCTAAAAGACTGCATTGTGTTGAGCGCAATGTTCCTGGATAAAGATCACATTTTTACAGACATCAAAAGGTGTCAAAAAAGGAAGGGGTGAGGAGGTGTCGTGTGTCCACCCTTACCGTGGTCCCATCTCTGAAACCACATCACTGGGACCGGCCAGGAGAAACAGACCAGGCCCCTTCTCCTCCCCGACAGTCAGGAACACCAGCGTCTCCTTGGGTAAAGACAAAACAAAGGTTAATGCCGTTTATACCAAATATATTTGAATCCTTAATGCACTCAAATACGCACAACTGCAATCGTCATCTCACCTCGGTGCCGATTTCATTTGCGATAATGTTCATGAATTCGTTGTCGCCTTCTTTTCTGCAGGACGTACAAAAGGATGAAAGTGGGGATCAAAGAAATACTCTTCTACATTCCCACCATCTAGTTTAAGGTATAGCCCTACTATGTAGTTATATCCTCTAGGTTTACCATTTCAGGGGTGAGCTAACTGAGAAAGGTCTCACTTGTGCAAGGTGAACAGGTTGCCTCTTTGCGGGCTGCTCTTGAAGTTCTGTGCGATGAGAACAGCTAAGTCTCGCAGCAAGCCCAAATTGCTCTACCAGAACACATGCATGATTTAGATTATCGTTAATACATCACAGTACGATTTGGAAATATATAAATAACACCTGTAAGAGTCTACTTAGTTTATTTAGAATACAATGTTTTTTATTTAATGTGTTTTATTGGAACAACACATTCAAGTGTAATTTAAGCCTGGAACAGGATTTTAAAAAATGGTGGTGGAGATCAGCTTACTTTCTGAAGGAGCTTCACACACTTTTGGGTCTTGGCCACGGCCTCTACATGCTCGTCAGGTCCAGTTCTGAGAGAAAAACAAAGGTTTTGTTCCCTTCGTTTCGGCACTTGTTGGTGGGATATTTGTGTAAAAAGGGCCAAGCTCTCACTTTAAAAGGGAGACCAGCGACCGCTCGGTGATGTAGCATTTCTCCGCATATTTCAGAAGCCGGTTTCCCACCAAGAAGATCAGGTTGGTTTTGTTCTTCTTTCCCTTTTCGGTGCCCAGGAGTTTAATCACCTAATGTAGAGAAGACATAATTTAACACTCACAAGTCAGCTGGAAGGGAAATAACCTGAAGACCGTATGGTGTGCGTTGGTGTGTGCGTGTGGTATAGAGTCTTGCCTGTAGTTGGCTGAGGTTGGACACATGGGTTCCACAGCACATGTTGGCGTCGACGCCCTCAATGTCGATGATCCGGATGGGTCCTGCATGGTCGACAGGCAGCCCCCGGCTCCTGACCTGGTTCACGCAACACAGATTAAACCTATTTCATACAGACACGCAGGAAACTCAAATATAAAAGAATAATATTTCGTGGCTTAAAGGGTTGGGATTTCTTCGGATGGATATTTTCAAAATCGAGTTCACTCTGGCTGGTTTCGCCAAGTTGCCCCAGCTTTAATAATGTGTATCTATAAGAAAGTAAACCGTAGGTCACTTTGGATAGAATCACCTGTTTACTGACTCCATACTTAGCTAGAGCCTTTAAAAAGACTTCTCTGTACTCACCTTTTCCACAGCGGGGTCGTCTATAGAGAGCAGCTGCAGGGTGACCGGGACGTGGGCCCGGATCTTCTCGTTCACGGCCTCCTCCAGGGCCTGCAGCTGGGCCGGGTCCACACTGGCGGTGTCCAGCTCTATGCTGCTCCGCTGGCGCCCCAATTCCCTGGAGTCAAGAGCACAAAGTCAGAGTGTTTTATTATCAGATGTGCAGTATAAAATGGTCATTCTGCACAGTGAACATTGTTATGGCAAGAGTAATTTACGTAGTAAAAAAAATAACATGCATAGTGATAATTACAAAAAGGCTAAAGCAGAAAGGATGACAATAGAAAAACTACATAGAAAACACAGCCATTATCAGAGGAGCTATATTTTTCTCTGTCAATTAAAGATAGACAGCCCTAAACATTTTAGAATCACATCGTTTGAATGTGATGTGAAGCTCGGTAGACGTACCATGATGTGGTCTTAAAACCAAACATAGTTTCTGCCAGGGCGGTGACGAGATGTTGACCTAATAATGAGGAAAATAACAACAAAAAGTTGCATCTAAACCTACATTAACTGCCTGTGAAGTACAGACACACCAAATCGCACACTGGTTTTATAGAACTGTGTGTGTGTGTGTGTGTGTGTGTGTATAAAGAATCCCAGATGAGAGTTTGGGTACAGGACAGTAATAATTTAAAAAGAGACAACATTTTAAAAAAAATATGCAAATAACTACATTAAGTTTGACTAACAAGAATCAGTTCTTCTTCTATATTAAAAGCCCCTTCTCTACACACTGAAGAATATGATGGGTGTGGCTTTTGAGTGCATTCTCACCTGAGTGTTGCTGCATGTGGTCGAACCTCCTGTCCCAGTCCAACTTAAGCTGCACCTCCTGGCCCACCTCCAGCGAGGAGCCCACAAAGTGGACGGCCTCAGCCCCCTGCCTCGTCACCTTGAGCACTGGCAGGTCTCCTATCAGCCCATGGTCGTCTGGCTGGAGGAACACAGGCTACATTAAGTGATACATTCAAGAACAGCCAATATTTGAGTTAAGACGTCCTAATAATGCGACCCAATGTTGAATTGCAGCCATTCATTGAAAGTGTTGATTTGAAGCAGTAACGTTTATTCGCGTTTACAACTGGCTATTCATGTAAAGCGTGTCGTTTATTTAACAAATAGTTATTATAACAAATGAATGACGTAAGATGGACCACTTACTTGACCACCCCCCTCCGGAAACAAGATGGTATCCTGCAGTTTGACGTTGAAGCCTTTAAGAGTTTCTTTCTTTCCATTGACTTCTTGTCTAAGTTCAGCTGGGCAGCAGGACACTACAGAGGTGACGAACTAAATGACAGAGGCGGTACACATCAAGGGACTGTACGCAAGCTGTTGATGAATGAAAAGCACCAACAACACGGTACATTGTGGAATTCCTTCATGAAAACTGTGGCACATATGTATAGTAGGTATGCTGACGCACGCCATTTAAGTTATCTTTAACTGGAACAAGACACGTGTTTTAGTGCTATTAAACTGAAGATGCCTTGTGTGTGGCAGACATAAAAATAGCCACCGTTAGCTTTAGCTGAAACACAGGATATCCACTACAGTATTAGTAATCAACTAAAAATGTTACAAACTGAATATCCAATACCTCCTTCATATAGCAGTCTCGTTGACACTGGAAAGCCATGTTTGGTGTGTTCTAAGATTAATGTTGCACAGCCGCTAAACAACACAGGAAGAACTACAGCTGTCTACGGAAGCCGAAGGAGTCTAGCGCAACATAAACAAAATAATTAACGCAATGGTAAATGAAAAATATTTTTATTTAACACTTGATAAAACAATGTCAATAAATAATACAGATAAGTAAACAAAGAAGTTTCATATTTATAAAGAGGACAAAAGAAACTATGGCGAATTGCGATGTGAACACCGGATTATATTCCATCATTTATTGCAGCCTAGCAACCAGTTGTCAGCATCCGAGAACTTCAATCAGACTGTAGGAGAAGAGGAGAAAATACATAATTTATGTCATTTCAGGATACTGCTATTATAAATCAGGATATAACATTATTACACTGACTACATATTAGCGTTTCTTGAAATGTGAGACATTCATATAACATGGAACTCAATCAAGCAATGGCACCAGTGGTTGTATATGTTAAAAGGATTTAAAAAATACTTAATTTATCATTGGCTATGCATATTAATGTCACTGTTGCATGCTAGTGGTCGCACAGCAGTGATCTCTCAGGGTCTATCCAGAAATGGATTTCAGACTAATCAAAGTGCTAATCTACAGTGATGGGCAGAGAAAAACTTACATCACTAAGGTCGCCCATATCTGGTATCGCTCCTGTCTTATTGCTACCCATTTCTTGGATCATCTATAAAAAGGGGTGGGGTAAAAAAGGTGTTTACACACACACACACAAACACACACACACACACACCCCATTTTCAATTTCCAACTGCATTAAGTAAAAATGATACTGCTGTGGTAAAAATGGCCTCCACACACAAAAATGGCCTGTTGTAGTGAATATATAATGTAACTACGGCAGTGTTGTGTAAATATGAAAGTGCTGTGATGGTAATATGTAGTATACAGTATTAAATATGGTAGAGGTATTGTAGAAAATATAGGCATTGTAGTAAAATAGGTATTGTAGTAAATATGGTAGTGCTGTGGTAAATATAGTAGTTTTGTAGTAAATACGGTAGTGTCACTCACGTCCATGTAGTTGTCATACTCTGCCTTGCCTTCATCCTCTTCATGCTCCCAGTCCCTCCAGTTGTCAAAGTCCACAGAAATCCAACTTGACTACTCAGAGAAGGGTCAAGAACACACATTAAATGGTATACACAGACTTTTGTGAAGTCTCATGTATTCATCATTCAAGATTATTGCTTTAACTAATAATAAACAGTTTGACAGATGCTGTTATCCAGTGACATACATGAATGACCACAATGGGAATCAAACCCCTAACCCTGGCTATTTTAATGCTATGCTCTCCCAGTTGAGCCAGACTGGAGCAAAACAAAAACGAACTGCACAGTAACATCACATGGTGTTTCCCAGTTCAATACAGCTCCTCTCTGTCTTTGCTTGAGTGTATTTCTCAGTGGCTTGTCAGTCTTCACTTAGTGAGTTTTACTAAAGTGTCTGGAGGTTGTTTAAAACTTCTCGGCAGACTAGCCCACCTTAGCAGGGTCTTTCTGCAGCCGGGGCCAGGCCACATCTGGTGTGACTTTTCGAATCAGCATGTTGATGGTGCGATCGTAGACTCTTTCTCTGGAGTCCTGTTTAAAATGAAAAACATATATTACAATCACATTTACCTCAATTTGACCTATATTAATTTCATCTTGGTGTCAAACTGAATACATACATGAATTTGGATTTTGTCATAGAAGTACAGCTCGTTGTAAATAACGTCGTCTTCATCATTTTTGCAGCTGAGAACACAATGACATGTGAACACAGGTGAGGTAACATTTATTATAATTATTATGTATTAATCATGGCGTGTACAATTGTTTGATTCATGTCTTCATTTCACAATGAAATACAATGTAACCTTTCTTATGCATTTTATCATAACCTATCACTTACCGATACAGCACAAAAAAGGGGTACAGTTGGATGGAACGAAAGGATAACAAATGCTGTGACCTCACCATAAAATCAGTTTATCCGTCTGGAACTCAACCTGCACGTTCTTGGGTTTGTGGACCATGAAGTTGATGGTGACATACTTTTTGCGATCAAACCACAGTGCTCGAGCTGGTTGGCTAAATTGAGACATAAGGACAATTGTAAACACCAAAGTGTGTAGCCTACCAGCTATTACAACAATGTAACAGTAACCTTTTACAATATTCAGGAAAGACCAGACTTCCATAGCATCAGTTGGGACAGGGGATTAACTTCCCCAAATAGAACAAGATTTGGAATCACTCAGTAATTGAGAAGAAAGTATACTCAAACTCAACGAACTTACCTATGCTCGGGTCTGACAATCTTTGGCTGGTTCATTCTTGACAACTTTGTCAGAGAAAAGTGTTTCAAAACGTATGTATATATATATATATATATATATATATATATATATATATATATATTTACTATATACGTGCGATAACAGAGACAACCACGTTGCCTGGTGGTTGCAGAGACGACTATGCTATTTTAAGACGGGTATCAGCTGCTGTTGGTGCCTTACCCCCCCCCCCCCCCCCTCCTCTTTATTGGTTGAGAGGAACTCTCGGGAAAACCAAGGAGTGTTCTAGATTCTCCAAAAGTCGATGGGACAGGGATTGATACAAATGACAAAATACACAGTGTAAATGTAAAAGTAGCGGTGAGAACCCTTGCTCCAAACTTTGAAAAAGTTTACTATCCAGCTGTTTGTTGTTGTTGTTGTTGTTGTTGTTGTTGTTTTTGTTGTTGTTGTTGTTGCTGTTGTTGTTGATGAGCTCAAATAAATCATTGAGCACGAAAAAACGATCACAGGGCAGACATATAGGAGAGTATTTGGCGCCCCCTTGTGGCACAAGTATGCCCCGGGATTTTCGCCGGAAGTGCAAAATAGTGTGTGGAAAATGTGGCGCGAGAGAGCCGATCGATGTTGCGTGTATACAAACTTGCACGAATAAACGCATCAAAAAAATATAGTCATAGCCATTTTTAACGAATTAAGGAATTAATACAATTTAAGAAGCGACCTGCTAGTAAACTACTCTTCTTTAGGAAAATATGCCCCGTAGACGACAGGTAAGACATTTCTAGTTGGCACCCCGGATAGATTAGCTTGGCTAATGTGAGGCAAAATAATAGGCTGTCGAGATGCTAACGTGACAACTGTCCATTGCTTCACAGTATTCATGCCGTTCTAGCTGTCGCAAGCTCAGGCTAGCAATATAATTGGACTTTAAATAAATCGGCAGCTGTGGTAATTCATTTAGTTAGACGTAGTACAGGCTGCCTTTTAGATACATATCCACATTAGCATGTTAGCCCTTTCAATAGCATGTTAAGCTAGCTCTAGCACTTCTGGTCCAATACTGAGCGCCCAGGTCAGAGTTAAATGTCTACTTTCAAAGCTACTGTAAAGTTCCAGACTTGGAACGGCCTTCTCTCCACTTGAGAGTTTATTTCTTTATGTTCTAGAATAGAGAGGTCATTTTTTGGATTGGGGATGTTGCTAAGTACCTGTGTTTACATTTTGCCAAGACTAACAACACCGTTGTATAACAAAACCACTGACTACAGTTACAATAATGGAGGGAAATATGAATATAATTTATAATACATGATTACAGTGAAATGCCAAGACAGCATTTAAATTGCAGGTTTAATTGCATGGATGTGTTTACCTTCAGTATTTAGCCATGATGTTGTGTACACAATCCGCATATAAACAGACTTGCATCTCCGCTTCAAAGCATACTGTTGACCTATTATAAGTTTATAGGTATTTTAATACCTTATTTATCACTATTTTATTTGTTGTCAGCACAACGGTTCAGAAAAGTCAGAGCTTGGTGAAAATTATGAGTCACAAACGTAGTTTGACTTTGACAAGTTGACTTAGCTACTCAAAACTTATTCCAAAATTGGAAACGTCCCACTTTGGTTTAAATGCAACATAACTGGTGAATGATTATTTAAATCAAGTGTGTGTTTTGGTATCAGAGGCCCGTGGCCGGGAGTGGCTCTGATGGCACCGAAGACTCGGACTCCTCTGCAGACCGCGAGCAGACCAACAGTTCAGAGAGCGACGGCACCGCAGCCAAGAGACAGCGCCTCACCAGAGCATCCATGCGCCTTAGCCAAAGCTCCCAGGGTACACACGTATACTGAGTGGTCAATAACCCCTCCAGGTCCCCCTGGGTACACACGTATACTGAGTAGTCAATAACCCCTCCAGGTCCCCCTGCCTGTCATCTATTTCTTTAACCTTGTGTTCTGGTTCCGCTCACAATAGATACCCCTGATCTCAAACCAGCCGGCGACCACGATGAATCCCCTCCCTTGACACCGACGGGTAACGCCCCTTCGTCCGAGTCAGAACTGGACATCTCCAGCCCCAACGCCTCGCACGACGAGAGCCAGGCCAAAGACCCGGCAGGCAGAGAGTCTGACAAGGACCTCTCCCACCGACCCAAACGCCGGCGCTGCCATGAGACCTACAACTTTAACATGAAGTGCCCCACACCGGGATGTAACTCTCTCGGTAAAGCCCACTTACATCCTGTGTCTTTCACCTGTCCCTGATGTAAATGTCAAAAACCCATTCCTTACCATTTCTTTTTTCAAGGCTTTTCATTTATTCAATGCATGTGTGCAGATACAGATACGGTATGTATTTCCTAACTGTCTTTTGCGTGTTTTCTCCAGGTCACCTTACAGGAAAACACGAACGCCATTTCGCCGTATCCGGATGTCCTCTTTACCACAATCTGTCTGCAGATGAGTGCAAGGTGAGTGCAGGAAACCTCCTGTGTGAGATGCCTTAAATGATGGCATAGTGACATGGCTCACGGTGTGTATCAGTGTTACTATTAAGTAGTCTAGCAAATGCTTATCCAAAGCGTGCAGTGAATTGAGATGAAGGAGCAGGTAGAATTTAGGCATCCTGCTCAGGACCTTCTAGCTGGGAGGCGAACTTTCTAGCAACAACACTATGCTACTCCCCATAACCATACTGAAATCTCAAATCAAAGCTATGGTTAAAATTATGATGGGTTGATTACTGACTAGTAATTATCATCTAATACATGCAGTACAACTGGTGTCATATGGTAAGAATAGACCAAGAATAGAGGTGGCCTTGTTGACTCTGGTCTTTTTGAATGCTCTGTTTGACTTTAGATGTTATTCAGTTGACATGGGGCCTCTTGATGTTATGCATTGTCCCAGGGTGATGGAAAACTATAAAAAGCAGACTTTGAGTCTCTTAAAGATCTTTAACATGCACTTTATATTCAACGGCAGCTATTTACTCCATTCAGAAAAATCTGAAATTGAACGTTTCTCAAGAATATAACACGCCCATCCACGAGTCAATCCATCCAAGGAACATTTCTCTCTATAAATCGTTTGATTCATGCCATTCTTATTCTGTTCCACCCCACCATGGGAAAATGAAAAAGGTTTAACTGTAGCTACAACCCAAGCCACTAGAGATTGCTAATGGGAATTGATATATTATTATAATAATTAGTGCAGTGCCCATTCATAACGTTCCTGTTCTTTACGGGTTGATTGCTTGGGCTCTGGTGTTGCTGCTTGCAGATTTATCAAAGCCGCTCATCCAAACATCCTCACACTCGACACTGCACTTCCTTCGATCCTCATTAATACACCCGGCAAGTAGGATGTTGATTGGATGAATGGTTGTTGAGAAAATCAAATGACAGAGAGACATACAGAGACTCCTCTTATTAGTTAGATAATAAAACATAATAATGACAAATATTGAATAACTTCTTTTCTAACCTGACCTCATTTGTCTAATGTACAAACTGTTAGACACATGGTATGGTAGGTAATGATCTTCTAATACATGAGCTACAGATATTGTCAGAATAAGAACACAATTATGCATGAAACGTGTATGTTTCATTGCATTAGCTAACAAATGTATTGCATACAAATGTGTCACTTTATTATAGTTTTTACTCCAAAGATCATAGCTGATCCTGATGTGTGTGGGATTTGTTTCATCATGTGGCTGAGCATGTTCATTGGTCATGAACACACTCTGAGCATACTCCTAGCATGTAATGTGTCCTACCCCTGCTGTAAGGTGTGCATGTTTGTGTAAACAGGTCAAAGCCATCAGTCGAGAGAAACAGGAGGAGGAGATGAAGGGACAGGACGAGGGTAATTCACGCCATGCCACACGCCACCAGGTAGGTCCCTGCTGCCACGTCTTCAGGCACGTTTTCTGAAAGAGAATGGGTTTCATGTAGAGTGGCTATATTAATAGTGCATAACTAAATGGTATTTGCAGTTGTCACATGAAGCTCAGACACAAAGCATTCATTATTTTCATATAGGTTCCTTGTTGGTTTTTCGCTAAAGTTATTAATTATTTTGTATAAGAAGCATGCTCCCCTTAGTACAACTAGCTTATTTCCCCCCCCCCTGGATGTTCCCTTACAGACCCCCACGACTAAACAGAGCCGATACAAAGAGCAGGTGGCAGAGATGAGGAAGGGGAGGAACGCTGGTCTGCAGAAGGAGCAGAAAGAGAAGCATGTGGTATGTGATGCTGCACAATGCCACACTCTCTTACACACTCACACTTTGTCTTGGAACAAAATGTCTATTTTCTAACATCACCGGACAAACACACCAAATGAAAAAGTGAAGGTTTTGAATATTGTATTTTTAGGCAGAGCAAATTAAAGCATCAGATTTAATTATTAACTAATGGTTTCTGTACTTTGGATTGTTGGTATAAATGCTATAAATTGGTATAAAATAAATAAATGGTGGTTGTTCAAAATCGATATTTGTAAGTTTGTAGTACTTTTGACAGTTCTAAAAAGAAGTGAATCCATGCTTTGGCTGAAGGAGCACAAGTCTAGTGCAACATAAACAAAGCCTTGGTAAATTAAAAATGTATTTATTCAACATGCCATAAAACAATGTCAATAACTTGTATAGATAAGTAAATGCAGAACTTTCAGATTTATAAAGAGGACAATAGAAAATATGATCAACTGCGGTGTAAACTCCGGATAATATTGCATAATTTATCAAAACCGAGGAACCAGTTGTCAGCATCCGTGAACTTCAGTCAGAGGAAAGAAGAAAACACATATTTTTGTCAATATCATGATACTGCTATTATAAATCATGATATTTCAGTAATTCACAGACTACAGCTTCAAGTTTTTTGAAATGTAAGACATTCTTGCATAACAAAAGGAAGGGGTATTTCGTAGACTCTCCTGTCTCTATGCACCCCTATTCGATTGATTGAGAATCCGCCAAATTCAAGTCACTAGTATCATCATCAACCATATTGTCCCTCAACTACTCACGTTTTCTGACTTGTTGCGCGGCCCACAGGAACACCGGCAGACCCATGGCAACACCAGGGAACCTCTGCTGGAGAACATCACCAGCGAATACGACCTGGAGCTCTTCAGGAAGGCCCAGGCCCGGGCGTCGGAGGACCTGGTAATAGGACATTTTAACCATGCCACAACTATTTAGTCGTTTAAACACTCACTGTGGTTTCAGATATATTTCATTAAGGAGCTGGTTGGGTAGGCTGTAGACACTATGGTTCCCGACCTTGGGGTCGGGACCCCACTTGGGGTCTCCTGATGTGCATATGGGTTCGCACGGGAAGCTGACATAAGCTTTAGGTATTTGATGATCCATTTTAGCAAACCATTTTTATTTTCTTCATAGATACCCTGTATATCTGAACTGACTGCCTAATGATTCATAGCCACAAGCAAACTACAACTAATCACTTAGTGTGTACTGGTAGAGCGATACGATGATCTTAACTTGGGACATTGAGATCACCGCCAGATGTGGAATGGGTAAAATCAATTTGTGTGGAAGAGGATGCACAAAAATTCAAGCTGAGGTCGCAAACATTGTCAGAACTCGAAAATGCTAGGTCACGGGCCAGAAAAGGTTGGGAACCACTGCTGTCAACACTATGGGATCTAAACAGGCTGGTAGTCAAACTGGGCGGTGGCCACACCCACTGCCCAATGATTTGTAGACTTCCCAACACACCTTTTGGTAGATGGACATTTTATTTATGTAACCAATGAGATGAATGGGGATGCACCAATAGGAAATGTACTTACCGATACCAATATTCATGAGCTACTATAGACTAAAACATGTTTTCTTTATCCACTGTGGTCATTTTCACATGTCCAATACAAAGAGTTTTTTGTCTTGGCTATCGGCCATTTTCCCAGTACCGTAACTCTGTTTTCGGCCTAAACATTGGTGCATCCCCTGGTGATGCACCACAGGTGTAGCGACCACAGGTGTAGTGTGACCACTGTTTTGCTCCTCCTCTCTCCTGCTCCAACAGGAGAAGCTACGCATCCAGGGTCAGATCACGGAGGGCAGCAACATGATCAAGACCATCCTGTTCGGCCGCTACGAGCTGGACACCTGGTACCACTCGCCCTACCCCGAAGAGTACGCCCGGCTCGGACGCCTGTACGTCTGCGAGTTCTGCCTCAAGTACATGAAGAGCCAGACCATCCTCCGGCGACACATGGTGAGACCCCCAACCCCCAAATCATCCACTACCCCCGGACACACACATGGTGAGACCCCCCCACCCCCCAAATCATCCACTACCCCCGGACACACACATGGTGAGACCCCCCACCCCCAAATCATCCACTACCCCCGGACACACACATGGTGAGACCCCCCACCCCCAAATCATCCACTACCCCCGGACACACACATGGTGAGACCCCCCCACCCCCAAATCATCCACTACCCCCGGACACACACATGGTGAGACCCCCCCACCCCCCAAATCATCCACTACCCCCGGACACACACATGGTGAGACCCCCCACCCCCAAATCATCCACTACCCCCGGACACACACATGGTGAGACCCCCCACCCCCAAATCATCCACTACCCCCGGACACACACATGGTGAGACCCCCCACCCCCAAATCATCCACTACCCCCGGACACACACATGGTGAGACCCCCCACCCCCAAATCATCCACTACCCCCGGACACACACATGGTGAGACCCCCAACCCCCAAATCATCCACTACCCCCGGACACACACATGGTGAGACCCCCCACCCCCAAATCATCCACTACCCCCGGACACACACATGGTGAGACCCCCCACCCCCAAATCATCCACTACCCCCGGACACACACATGGTGAGACCCCCCACCCCCAAATCATCCACTACCCCCGGACACACACATGGTGAGACCCCCAACCCCCAAATCATCCACTACCCCCGGACACACACATGGTGAGACCCCCAACCCCCAAATCATCCACTACCCCCGGACACACACATGGTGAGACCCCCCACCCCCAAATCATCCACTACCCCCGGACACACACATGGTGAGACCCCCAACCCCCAAATCATCCACTACCCCCGGACACACACATGGTGAGACCCCCCACCCCCAAATCATCCACTACCCCCGGACACACACATGGTGAGACCCCCCACCCCCAAATCATCCACTACCCCCGGACACACACATGGTGAGACCCCCCACCCCCAAATCATCCACTACCCCCGGACACACACATGGTGAGACCCCCAACCCCCAAATCATCCACTACCCCCGGACACACACATGGTGAGACCCCCCACCCCCAAATCATCCACTACCCCCGGACACACACATGGTGAGACCCCCCAACCCCCAAATCATCCACTACCCCCGGACACACACATGGTGAGACCCCCCACCCCCAAATCATCCACTACCCCCGGACACACACATGGTGAGACCCCCCAACCCCCAAATCATCCACTACCCCCGGACACACACATGGTGAGACCCCCCAACCCCCAAATCATCCACTACCCCCGGACACCCACATGGTGAGACCCCCAACCCCCAAATCATCCACTACCCCCGGACACACACATGGTGAGACCCCCAACCCCCAAATCATCCACTACCCCCGGACACACACATGGTGAGACCCCCCAACCCCCAAATCATCCACTACCCCCGGACACACACATGGTGAGACCCCCCACCCCCAAATCATCCACTACCCCCGGACACACACATGGTGAGACCCCCAACCCCCAAATCATCCACTACCCCCGGACACACACATGGTGAGACCCCCCACCCCCAAATCATCCACTACCCCCGGACACACACATGGTGAGACCCCCAACCCCCAAATCATCCACTACCCCCGGACACACACATGGTGAGACCCCCCCACCCCCAAATCATCCACTACCCCCGGACACACACATGGTGAGACCCCCAACCCCCAAATCATCCACTACCCCCGGACACACACATGGTGAGACCCCCAACCCCCAAATCATCCACTACCCCCGGACACACACATGGTGAGACCCCCAACCCCCAAATCATCCACTACCCCCGGACACACACATGGTGAGACCCCCCACCCCCAAATCATCCACTACCCCCGGACACACACATGGTGAGACCCCCCACCCCCAAATCATCCACTACCCCCGGACACACACATGGTGAGACCCCCCCACCCCCCAAAACATCCACTACCCTAAACTACACTAAAAAATATGTCTAATGTCTTGTTTTTAGACATGAGTTAGACCTCACTCTGGTGTGTTCTCAGGCCAAGTGTGTGTGGAAGCATCCTCCTGGGGACGAGGTCTACAGAAAAGGCTCCATATCCGTGTTTGAGGTTGACGGCAAAAAGAACAAGGTAAGCCGCCATGTTGACTCTGTTCTGTTTGACTCGATGAACACAGTTGACCTGGGCCCTGTGGACACATTGCCCTTGGGCCAAGGCAAACTACCACTAGCTGTTGTAGCAACGGCCATGCTACACGCCACCTAGGTGGCTGCCATACTCCACCTAGGTGGCTGCCATACTCCACCTAGGTGGCTGCCATACTCCACCTAGGTGGCTGCCATACTCCACCTAGGTGGCTGCCATACTCCACCTAGGTGGCTGCCATACTCCACCTAGGTGGCTGCCATACTCCACCTAGGTGGCTGCCATACTCCACCTAGGTGGCTGCCATACTCCACCTAGGTCCCACTCCTCGTCCTCCTCCTCCTCCTCCTTAATCAAAAAGCTGTACCTACAATAATAACCGGCTGGTTATATACTGCAGTTCCGATTTAGTTTTTCCGTCGTCCAGAATAGTGTGTTTTTTCTTTGCATGCCTTTGAATAGCGCTAGTGCTGTGGTGCAATTTCATTGAAGCACAATATACAAACATCCTTTTTAGTTTTATGATCATTTGAAGTCCCCATACGTTCAAACGTGTGACTTCATTGGAACTTAAATGGGTCGTGTTTCCAATGAGTTCGCTCACACTGGTGCCGCTATACAGCCGCGCTATAACTTCCAGCACTGCTCAAAACATCGCAGCAACCATCCATTACTACCTATTATATTACACAGAACAAGACCTAAAGTTGAGTCTTCCAACGTGTGTTGTCCTTTCTACTCCGTGACCCTGCCCGATGTGGAGTTCTGTGGCTCGTCTGCTTTACATTGAAGCTGTCGTAACAGTCGCACTCAGACCAAAAGTGGATCCGAAAGCCAATTGCTTCCTCCACACAGCATTTTACTATCTTTTGCTTCGTTCCCCCCCCACCTCCCCTTCATCTGCTACAGGACCGCTGGATCCGAGATTAGGTTGGACTTGATGGGAAGTTATGTGTTGTTCCCAGATCTTCTGCCAGAACCTGTCTCCTGGCCAAGCTGGTCCTGGACCACAAGACTAGAGAGTCCTACTAGGTGTTTCTAAATGATGTGTGGTTCCCAGATCTACTGCCAGAACTTGTGTCTCCTGGCCAAGCTGTTCCCGGACCACAAGACTAGAGAGTCCTACTAAGTGTTATTAAATGATGTGTGGTTCCCAGATCTACTGCCAGAACTTGTGTCTCCTGGCCAAGCTGTTCCTGGACCACAAGACTAGAGAGTCCTACTAAGTGTTATTAAATGATGTGTGGTTCCCAGATCTACTGCCAGAACTTGTGTCTCCTGGCCAAGCTGTTCCTGGACCACAAGACTAGAGAGTCCTACTAAGTGTTATTAAATGATGTGTGGTTCCCAGATCTACTGCCAGAACTTGTGTCTCCTGGCCAAGCTGTTCCTGGACCACAAGACTAGAGAGTCCTACTAAGTGTTATTAAATGATGTGTGGTTCCCAGATCTACTGCCAGAACTTGTGTCTCCTGGCCAAGCTGTTCCTGGACCACAAGACGCTGTACTACGACGTGGAGCCCTTCCTCTTCTACGTCATGACCGAGGCAGACAACACCGGTTGCCACCTGGTCGGCTACTTCTCCAAGGTAACCAGCTCCAACACAACATGGCCGCACGATGCTTGGGTGGGCATCTACATAATAGCCATTACTAAATGGCCCCCAAATGTGTCTATTTATGTCCCAAGTGTGAGACGATCGCAGTAACTCCTGCCTCAACTAGCATGTTGAGGCAGCAAGACGACCTTTTAGCTTAAAGATTGAATTGATAGTGAAAAAACGTTTTGTTTGTGTCTGCAGGAGAAGAACTCTTTCCTCAACTACAACGTGTCCTGCATCCTGACCATGCCGCA
>JACYXH010000118.1:22500-30000 GCA_026745465.1 Lota lota | reverse complement strand
TGTAGTCTCTGGGAAATGCAGTGATTTTGGCGAAAACATGAATGTCTTTTGTATTTTGTATTGGAGTTTGAATAGTTCTGTATGCTTGATAGAAGAAATACAGTCCATTAGTTTGTCAGCATTCACTTGCTTTTACATTTTTATTTCGACTGAGAGGAGGGGAGGATGATTACTTTCCTTTGCATTGATCAACAACATTGCTGTTGGTATGAACTTTAAAAGTGTAACACAGTGTGTTTTGGCAAGGGTATGACGTCTTTTGTATTTTGTCATTTCAGTTGGTATAAAATTGAACAGTTCATGTCGTGTAAGTTCATTTTTCTAGCCGTAGTGATGGTGGGGTCTGACCCGATCCTCTTGCCAATCTGCCAAATAAAAGTAACAGAATCATTTGAGTAATTACGTCATAAATAGGAATTTGGTTTTTTTATGCCTTTTGAAAAGTAATATCTGACCACTGAAGGCCAGTGTCACAAACGGAAAAGAAACCACAGTCTCAGGTTTTTGGGCTGGCAGGACACAGGTTCATGGGACTCCTCGGACACAACCGATGGCCCTCGTTGCTGCCGGGACGATTTGAGTCAAAGATTCTGCAACAAGCCAAAAAAAACCTCCTTTGAACCGACTAACCATGATTCTTCAGGAAAAATAAACCGTTTTTTAAGCTTGGTTGTAGCATAGAACATCATGCATCTATCAATAAAGTTGCCTTGAGAATTGAAACGTATTTCTTACCTCCGCTGGTGATGCTTCTTCCCATCAAGCCTACAAACGTCTCTCCTTTATTGCCTGAAAGCCCAGAAAGAAATGCAGTTTTTATGTTTTTATCATTTTGTCAGACATCAAGTATTTTTTAGATAAACAATTTAAATTTATTTAAGAATTTATTTTGTTTATTTTTAAATAATACAAATTGAAGTATTACGTTTCTACTTACGTCTTCTGTTCATTTGTATAGGCTGCATTGAACCTGTGGCACAGAAATCTGAGGTTTATGTACATAAGCATTTGAATATGAAAAGGTATTTGCTTTGTAAATCTATCTAGTATACTTATTAGTTAATTCTGCTCAGATAATCTAGACTATCATTACCAAATGATTAATACAAGCACGGCAATGAAATTAAACAATTGCTTACGACTACAATTTTACAATGATCATTTATTTAACCAAAATTATATTCAATTGTTACCAAATTATTTTGATAATATTTCTGTACTTCACTGGTCCCCATTGTCGGTACCACAACTTCTGTGTTTAGGTTGCATTAAGATTAATTACAATATTAAGATGAATGAATTTGAATCAGTAGTATGGTGGATACCTGAGCGTTTCCCCATAAGCCCGTAGAAGCGCAGGGCTTTGGATCTTTTCATCATGTCTGCTCTCACCGCATCGCTCTCCAGGGTCTCGTCCTACTCAAACAAATAATCATTTCAATACAAAAACGGATTGTATAAAACAATGATTTTGATATATAAAAGTTATTATATTATTTGACATTTTTAGGTTATTCATTGTAATTAAAACTTTGTCATGGGAATTTAAATGTATTGTTAATTTAATAAGAATGATTCATTAATTTAAATTATATTCTTCTATATTAATTTCAAATGATTGATCCATGGGATTGTTTTATCCTCACATTTCACAGTACCTCAGACACCAATGCTCAAAAGAAATGCCAGAGGATATATGTTTAAGAAAATTATTTTACCTGCCAGTTGTCTGGTGTCCTTGTCTCGGTATTCACGTTAAAAGGCAATCCTTGGTAGATTTCCAACAATGCACAGAAAACCACGACAGCCACCAGGGACCTCCAATTATCCATTGAAATGTTTTGCAGAAGTGTGTCTATATGAATAACTATATCTAGCCTATCTGTGTCTTAATTCAATGTCTGGGTTTTCAAAGAATTTTCATTACTTGTGTGAATTTGTCTTGTGAGTGCCCTTTAGTCATGTAGGATGGAACCAGCCTATGGCAGTTTCCTTTATACCTCTGGATATCCCACCAGACCCCTCCCATCCCCTTCTAGCGTGGTCAGATTATTACGCAATATAACCCACTATAACCCATACATTACTCAAAAGAGACTCCCATATAAATGCACTTTACTCATCAACTGCAACTTCTGTTGCAGACAAATACCCATAAATGACCTGCACCAGACCGATTCTGTTTGAGGAATAGGAATACTATTTACAGTTGTCTCAGTCCGTCTCAACCATTTGATTAACAGCCAAGAACCATTGAGCCTCTTAATGAACGCTGTTGCTCAGGTCTTTCATGGCGCTATCTGTAAAAGCAATAAGGTTGACTCAACAGATTAGCAGAGACTGAACACCAGACAGTGGATGGATGTGTAAACATTTACCTGTGTCATTGTACTTATATTATTTGTTTGCTATCAGATACGCAATTGGTCATCTCAAAATACCACTCTACCTAGCACACACACACACACACACACACACACACACACACACACACACACACACACACATCACACACTGACATAATTGGTTATCTCAAAATACCTCCTAACACACAGAGACACACACAGCCACATCCATGGGTTTTGTCCCTCTGCTGTGAACGTGGTTCTTTTTGATATGGGTGTGGAGGACCGGACAGCGGCACCACCGCCTGTCTGAACAAGCCTTTGAGGAGCGCACCACCGCCTGTCTGAACAAGCCTTTGAGGTCAGGGCTTCACAGCTTAGCCAGTTGACTCGGTTGAACTACACAAACGTATTGAAGGACAGTGCAATGCTCCTTGGTTAGTGCAGTAGCATTGCTTTGGTTCATTTCTGTTAAAGTGTAAAAAATCACTCATTTGTGGTACATGTGCAAAAAATACATGCTATTGCTTATTTCTCATACAGATGAGGCAGTTCTGCAGATATGATTTCATTGCATCTGCTGTCGGAGTTGAATGGATGAGAGAAGATGATACTTTAGTGGAAAAATACGAGAAGTTATTATTTACAAAATCTTAGTTGATTAAGAGCACGATTCAATTGGTATGGCTTCATCCTGAATCTTTGGGTTTGTGTTCCATAAACGTATGGGCAGTTTGACCAAAGCTCAATAGACTGTTTTATATTACCCCTTCTGTGGACAATTATGCCCTCGTAAAAATGTGTATATGATCCTTACTTACTCAGCCATTTAAATGCTCTGTTTATACTAAAAGATTACCCCCCAAAACACTCTAGCTTTAGAAGCTTCTCGAGAGGCAATTACTCATCAATTGCTGTGTGTTAAGGACACCCTCTTGAAATCAGGGGCTAACACACATCCACATGCTTTGATCCCCAATGCAGGTGCTTCCAAGAGCAAAAGAAGCTTGCAGCCAATTTATAGCATGAAAAGCAATTAACCCCCCAGCAGCTACTCTGGTGCACGTAGCCTGACCCACTGCTGATGTGGAGAGGGAAAGAACACACAACTGTGTTTTGCATATGAAAAGGATCAGCTACAAAGACTCCCCCCCACCCCACCCACTGTAATGACAGCAGCATCATCTGCGTTTCCATGTTACGCATGGGGGTGGTGGCAGTGGTGGTCTTTTTACACAAATGCACGCGTTCCACGCTTGGTGATTCACCACACGTGTCATTTTCTGATGTTCATCATCCATTGGAGCTTCAAAGATGGGGCTGATCTGTTCTTATTTTTGCAGGTAACCATATCAGCTGGCACGGAAATTTCAGTTCATGGATTTATGAAGGCATAGATTATGACCAAGGGGTTGCTGTCTTTAGGTGACATGACTTGACTGTTCCATACAATTATATTGAAGCTATCGCCTCACCCAATTACTAATACTATATTGAGTCATTAAGCAGATGCCTTTATCCAAAGTCACATACAGTCATTTGATTTTGTGTTTTGTTTTATACATGGGATGTCGATGGGGGGTAAGACTTTTTTTTCAGCGATACCTGCTAGTAGACTGCATTTGGAGTTTAATCCCAGAACCTTTGCCTGTCTAGTGCTCATCATAGTCTGGTGTATCAGGTGGGACTCCGTCATAGTCTGGTGTATCAGGTGCATCGCAAGGAATCATTGACTGCAGCTGCTGAAAGCCGCCAATCAGGTTTCTTTAGAAGTCGTATTTTTTGTGTGTAAATTCCACTATGGAGGTTGAAATGAGTGTCCCTGTTCTTCGCTTCAGGTCTCTCTAGTGGTCCACTCAGGGTGTGGACCTCTCTATGCTCTCTGTGCTTCTCTATGCTCTCTGTGCTTCTCTATGCTCTCTGTGCTTCTCTATGCTCTCTGTGCTTCTCTATGCTCTCTGTGCTTCTCTATGCGTTTTTTCACATGAGAACCCATTTCTCTGATATATTGGGAGTGAAATCCAGAAATTGTCAATTTCCTCAAATGCATTTTCTTTTCATAGATGTGGGGACTGGATGTTCCCATTGTGTGCTCTTTTGATATGTTGACCTGAATGGAAACTCCAGTTGTGTGTGTGTGTGTGTGTGTGTGTGTGTGTGTGTGTGTGTGTGTGTGTGTGTGTGTGTGTGTGTGTGTGTGTGCGTGCGTGTGCGTGCACAACATGTGCATGTGTCTGTGAATGTATGTGTGTTGGTTGAAATGATAGATTCACAGCTGAGAAAAATTTATCTTATATATAAAAATGCAAATTATTTTTGTTAATCTTTTATTTGGCTTTGCTTCCTTACATTTCCACGGTGCCTTCCTTGCAATAATAAACAAAATATGACTATATATATATATATATATATATACTGTATAACTGTAACACCATAATAGCAATTAATTTTGTCTGACTTAAATGGCCTCTCATATCAATAACAGAATAGGTTTATTCTGTTTCATACTTCTTCTTTTCCCATGGAAACCCTAAACGTAAGCGTTAGCCACACACAGGGGCAACACCTTAGTAATGAGCTAGAATCCCTGACTCCTTCTCTTCTTCACAGCATTATGACTCCAGGGCTAGGCACACTGGCCTAGCTATCGTGTCCTGTTGCTGTGATACCCAAAACGACCAATAAAAGGCTACTTAAGAACAGCACAACAGTAGAATGGAGTCTGGTTTCAACAAGTCCAGCAGGGCAGGGATGATCATTTGGCCGGGATGGATCAAGCTGTTTCCTCTGTGTTAAGTCGGTCTTCCTCAGATCCGTTTTAACAGGGACAAATTGATTCCATTCAGGGGACTAAGTGGAATTAAATCAGGTTTTCAAAAGTAAAAATATAGTCACCGTTTGTGTGAATTAATTGGAAACTAAATATGTCGTAGTGGTATATAAATGGTGCAATGTTTTGCGTGGTTTGTCTTTGGCAATGGTGTGACAGAAAACTTCTGTGCTTTATCTTTATTTATCTTTATTTACAATTGTTATGTATCTGAATGCATCGCACGTAAAATGCCTGGGATCAAAGCTTGTGCTGAAACGACTAATGCTTGGGCATTGACACTGGCATGTGTTTGGTTTCAGGACAGTGACTCGGGTGCTCGATATATACTTGCAGTCCCCAACTTGTGAGTCATTAATTCCTCCATGGAAATCTGAAAAACGACGTACATTAGGCCTGTTTTAAATCACAGCAGAAAGATGACAGAATAAGTAGGCTAAAGTAAAATAAATATGCGATATGTAACTAAATCGAAGTAAATATGAGACCCGTAAGTATCCGGATAACTGTCAGTTCTACAGGACCTCATCTAATTCAAATGTTTATCTTTGCAGTGACATACAGTGTAGCCTATACAGAGAACAAACAGACTTACAGTTTCACACAAAGTAAGCACATTACCGACTGAATTACACCATTTATTTATTTTATGAATGCATTTATTTCATGCATTATCAGAATAAAAATCCATGTATTAAACACAAGGGGGAGGCATTGGCTCACAGCTGGAATGTTAAGCAGCGTCTTCATAGCTTTACGCACAGAAACCCAACCATGGGAGAATTACCATAGGGTTAGGGGTTAAACCCTAACCCTATTACCATAGACTAGTTGTAAAAGTTCGATGTTGTCATGACTGTGAGAATAGTGTATGTATTCATTTAGAATTAAAATGCATTCCTTTTGCGCAGGAATTGTCACACCTATTCTGATCATAGACCTATCAGAAGAGGTCTGTGATCAGTAACTTTGGCACATTGTATGGATACAATGTCTTTAAAGTAGATATAGGAGACTAGATAGATTGTTTTAAAGAGGAAAATCATACTGTTTTAAAAACATTTAAAATAAAAAACTGCTTCTACAGTAGGCCTAAATTAAAAGCCATGGCTAAGGCCAGGTTTACAATTAAAGACGTGTTGAAAGTCCCAAGAAAAATTAACTAAATAAAAAGATCTCATGATATGGGTTATGCACACATAAAGAATGGTTCCATGCACATTGAATGAATGCATACACTTTGTCCTGCCTGACCTTAAAAAAGGTAGAGGAATTCATATTTGACAAGGAAAAGATGAAAACAGAGTGTTATTTAACAATACAAATGTGATTATTGTTCGTTCTGGCTTGAAGCGTCCACCTTCTTACGTGTCTGTTGCCCTGTGCGTTGTGTGCAAGAGACAAACCTCTAACTGTTCCACTAAAAGTAACACTGAGGAGCAGACATGGCTTGCAGAAAAAGTCTCCTCCATACAATGGTAGGCGGTTCAACCTTGTCTAGTTGAAGTTAGAAAGTACCGCAGCAGTCTTTGCTGTTGGAGTTGGCCTAAATGCCACAGCTCGCGCGTTCATTCGTTCCTTCCTAGAGTTGTTTTTCCCGTTTGCTGCCCTGTGGCCCTTTACTGCGGTTGCTCCATAGAGCAGTAAATTTGAGTCTGTGAGACTGTCTGCTTCCAGGGAAGTCCTGATGGCTTGCTGTAGCTGGTTCTGTGGACTCCGACAGAAGAAGGGTCCCAGTCGTACGGTTGTGTGAGAAGCGCTGGCTGCGTGTGTGTTTGTGTGTGTGAGGGGGGGGGGGGGGGGGGTGTTGAAACAGTCACGCTACATGAATAATGCTGGCAAGACCGGTGTGTGTTTATGTCTGTGCGTTTGTGTGTGTTCACTTGTGTATGTATATGTGTGACTTTTTCTTGGCTATTCTTACTTGTGCCCATATGCTGGTTTGAACAATGACGACCAGCCTCCCCCCACCACACACAAACAGACACACACACACACACACACACACACACACACACACACACACACACACACACACACACACACACACACACACACACACACACAAACAGACACACACACACACACACACACACACAAACACACATTTTCTAAACAATATGATTGGTGGACTGCACAGACCTTGGGTGGGGAACTCTCTCCAGCTCCGGAAGTTGCAGGTGCTCTGCAGCCTTTACAGGGGGGACAGAGAGAGAGAGGTCTGGGGCAAACACACACACACACACCTTAAGTACTGGTTGTCATCACCCAGCACAAGAAGAAAGGCTTTCTGCCGGAGACACACACACACACACACAAACACAC
>JACYXH010000118.1:5000-17500 GCA_026745465.1 Lota lota | reverse complement strand
GCTCCCATGCACACACACACACACACACACACACACACACACGCACACGCACACGCACACGCACACGCACACCCGCACACGCTCCCATGCACACACACACACACACACACACACAAACACACACACACGCACACGCACACGCACACGCACACGCACACCCGCACACGCTCCCATGCACACACACACACACACACACGCACACACACACACACACACACACACACACACACACACACACACACACACACACGCTCCCATGCACACACATGCAGTCGTCATGGCGTTGTTTGTGTTGCGTGACACCAGCTACCATGCTGAAAATGTATTGGCAATAAAAGAAATAGGAAGAAAACAAACGACATAAAAAAGGCGAAGTGTGAACAATAACTACCCGAAACAAACTGACAACTGACAACAGTCACGATATGAAATAAACAAATCAGTGATGTCAATTCAATTGCAGGATTAGGCAGTTCCCTGTCACAGGAACAGTTACATGGCTTTATTCAAATGCGGTACAGTTACGACTAGTATACACAATATTAATAGAGTACTATTGGCTCCATGCTATTGCAAAGGTTTGGAGTGAAGACATTGGCATGTATCAAGCCTGGTATGTCTCAAATAAGTCTACATACAATGTAGGCTTTTGGAAAGTTGACCCTTTCAGGTTCTTAAAAACACATCCCTGGAAAACACACACACACACAGCCACGCACATATGTACAGTATAAATATAAATATATTTATTTACTTATTTTTTTATACAGTGGGTAAAGTAGCCGTGCTGAGTGTGGGTGGACTAATCATTGTGTACAAGTTGGAAGACTGAGATTAGTGTGGAAGCAGACAGGATGGGCTCACACTAAAACCATCAAACAAAACTCACTCATGAAGTCTGCTAGAGGTATGGGGAGAGAGAGGAGTTCCGTTCAGGGGGTAGATACACACACACACACACACACACACACACACACACACACACACACACACACACACACACACTAACATAGTCATACACACAAACACACACACACACAAATACAGACATACACATAAACACACTCACACACACACACACACACACATAGACACACACACACACACACACATACACACGTATGACCTCCGATGGAACATCAATCTATACCACTGTTCTTATTCAGTCACAGAAACATAAAAACATAAAATCCACTCATGACAGAAGGTGGGGGGACTTTTTCAAAAGCTATTCATCAAAGTAGGGGGGAGCGAAAAGATCCAAAGCCATTGTTCTAGAACACAGCAAACTCTTTTATGTTCTTCCTGAATCGGTGTGGTGACTGTTTGAAGACTATGCTTCTTTCAGTTTAGCGTTCATGATGAGGAGTTTTCCCTCAAGAGTCTATAGCTCCTGTTACATATTTCTACATCTTCTGCAATGTTCAAGAGAAACAAAAATGCGTTGTGTATGTTTGCACACGTGTGTTTGCATTAGTGTGTATTCAAGCCTATCCTGTATTAGTGTAACATAGTGTGCTGGGGGAATATGCATGCGTTACCTTTTTCCAACGTCGTAGCAAGCAACAAGGAAACGCTGCTTTGTCACAGGTTTTCACCCCGTTCATTCGAGCGGCCATGCATCATTCTTCATCATCATCATCATCATCTCCTTCACCATCACCATCATCACCATCATCACCATCATCATCATCATCACCATCACCATCATCACCATCATCATCATCATCATCATTCTTCATCATCATCATCATCATCTCCTTCACCATCACCATCATCACCATCATCATCATCATCATCATCATCATCATCATCATCACCATCTCCTTCACCGTCACCATCATCACCATCATCATCATCATCATCATCATCATCTCCTTCACCATCATCATCATCATCATCATCATCATCACCACCATCTCCTTCACCGTCACCATCATCACCATCATCACCATCATCACCATCATCATCATCGTTGTGGACTAATGTTATATTTCAGCTGTTACGAGTGCCAGAACGTCAGCGAGAGAGAGAGAGCAGATTACAGGGTGAAGTCAACTATTACAGACGCCATTAGTGAGACAAGGTGTAATTATGTCTCACGGTGTCGGGTGAGATGTCAGAGAAAGAGAGAGAAAGAGCGAGAGAGAGAGAGTGTCATCCGCTTCGAGCGGACGCGAGATCTCACTGCTGAGAAACAATGGAAAACACCCAGCAAGGCCGTGTTTACACATTGTACGCACAGCAACATCTTAGTCATGGAGTCATTGGGTCACTTGTTGTCACTGCTGCTGTTTATTCCCTCCTCAAGCCTAGGCTGTGGGCCGCCATTTTTTCTCAGCCAGAAGTGAGTGCAACACAATAATAATAGTGTCAGGTACCGGATTGTGTCATTTGTTGTAGCGCTGTGCTCCATCATGTCCACGCTGTTGTTTAGAAGGGAATTGTACGCTTCTGGGTCCCGACTTTTCTCTCTCTTTTATTTGCTTTCGCTTTCAGATTCGAAAAAACGCTGCAGACAAATGTTCCGCTTCAGTACCAAGTGTGTTAAAGGCATCAAGACCTATGCCCACAAACGTGAATGAGCACATACATTTGGACTAGCAAGCCGCCCCACTGCAACCTCCCCCCCACCCCCTGCTCCCCACTCCCCATTCCCCACCTCTCTGTCTTTCTTGTAGGGTTTCTTTTTTCCATGGCCTGGTCTCCCTACTGCTGAGAGTGCGTTTCCTCGAAGCCACAATGTATTTTGAAGCAAGGTCGGGGGGAGGCTGTGGGTCCGCGGCCCGGGACAAAACTCCCAGTGTTGGGCTTGGCACGGCGCACACACCAGAGAGGTCCAGCTAGCCGCAGCCAATATATATATGTGTGTTGTTCTGTGTGTGTGTGCGTGTATGTGCGTGTATGTGCTGTTTGTGTGTCTGTGTGTGAAAGAGTGTGTGTTTGTGTGTGTGCGCAGCCGGATGTCTTTTTTGTATTTTACATGGCTGCATTGTGTGTACCTACTGTGTGTATACTGTGTGTATGTTTGTGTGTGTGTGTGGGACCTTGTGTGGGTTTTGTGTATTGTGTCAGTGTGTCTGCACTGTGTGTACTGTGTGTAAACATGTGCGTGTGCTTCCGCACGTGAACGTGTGGGTGTGTGCTTGTGTGAGTTTTGGGTATTGCGTCAGTGTGTCTACACTGTGTGTCTCTTGCATGTGTGTATTGTGTTAGAATGTAAATAATCCCGCCCATAAAATGGATGTAGAAATAGACTTGCACGGTTCATTTGTGTGCGCCTTGCGCAACGCAAACATGGCCTCGGCGTGAGTCTGTGCGTCTTGCGTGCAGTTCTGTGGCCTCCACAAGAGTTTTATGGGTTTTTCAGTTTGTGTTAATGAACCATCTAACCCCCCCCCCCCCCACCGTCTTTCTTCCCAGTGATAGAGTCCGCTTGTTACCAAGCTGGAAGGGAGCCCAACTGTGCTGGACTCAGGGGCGGGGGGGGGGGGGGGGGGAGAGAGAAAAAAAACGGGGGAGAATCTTCCTAAATTGGTTCCATACCTTTGGTCGACAGCGGTTAGCTCATTATGGCGTAGAAAAACTAACTGAGATGGGACCAGTGAAATGGTGATGTGGACGAGTCCTCAAATTACACCGTAGCTGTCAGTAAGCACTCCTGTATCCACTGTGGACTTTCCGACAGGGGGAAATATCCAATACGACACTGTGGTGCACAATGGACCTACACCAGCGATTTGTGAGAACAAAGAGCAAGTGGAGGAAGTGTTGGTGCCATACATCAAAGCCTCACTCTTGATTAACACATATGGAGATGACATTAATAAGTCTCTGGGCTCCTTTGAGCGTGTCAGTGGAAAGCCATTCGTCTGTCTTCGAGCCCCGGTCGGAATATCCTCCCAATGTCTGGGAGTCTGGAGGACACAACACGTGAAAACCACAGCGAATATAAATAAATGGCAGTGTCTCTCTCTCTCTCTCTGTCTCTGTCTCTGTCTCTGTCTGTCTCTCTCTCTCTCTCTCTCTCTGTCTCTGTCTCTGTCTCTCTCTTTCTCTCTCTCTCTCTCTCTCTCTCTCTCTCTCTCTCTCTCTCTCTCTCTCTCTCTCTCTCTCTCTCTCTCTCTCTCTCTCTCTCTCGTGCCCGCTGCCTTTGTCTGGTCAGGGACTCTCTGCCAAGTTGAGCATCTACGCTTTGGGTTTGGCTGTTCCCCTCTCCCGACAGCTCAGCCCAGTGCCAAACCACAGGAAAAGGAAGCAGAATCGTTCCTCTGTCAGAAGCGCTTGAAAAATGGGTGTCCTTGATGAAAAACATGGCCGCCGTGAAACGCGAACGTTGAGATCCAGTATATGTCAGGTATGGTCATCGTGTAGAAGGGTTGTTGTCTCCTCTGTTCATTTGAGTTTGTCTCTTTGTTTCTTTTGTTTTCATGACAGAAATGTGCCGCAAAACAGTGAGAAGAGCCAAAGAACTGTTATGGTCACAAACATGATTCAGACATCATTTATACACATTCTGTAACTGGCTGAGCTGAAGTATATTCCTGATTCATTACACATACATTGATAGTTACATCACAGACAATATTACCAACTTTATACTTATAATGCAGCACAGTAATATAAAACAAATAAACTCTAGTTTTGAGCCATTCATTAAAAAAAAACGATTAAGTCATTAACAATGTACATATTTATATGTTTAATTGCAGTACATTACATATTATATAACTAGTATTGATTCCCAAACATATGAGAATATATTAGTTAGTATTATATTTATTTCATATTATTTGCATTACAAATTAGGCTGATAAAATAATGGCAAAAACATTGACTATCAAGTGAATGTCAGTTTTTCCAAAGGACTGAATTAAACCAGTCAATACCAGTCAAACCAATATAAAAACCTAAGTAAGCAGAGTGCTAATGCTTTAGCTGAAAACCATTTCGGTCTGCATTTCAACACATTAGCGTGAGCTTTTTTCCAACCCTTACCTCAAATCAGTTTAGCTTCACTGGCAAACAAAACAGCTAAATTGCAGTCATGGCGTACCTGCAGTGGAGAAGCTAAGCCGTGAAATTGAAGTGATATGAGGTGGGAGTGGACTGAGCCTTTTTCCGTTGCAATGTTTTTCCATGGCTCCTTGTTTGGAACCCTATTTTTTCCCCAATGTACACACAAACACACAAACACATGAACACATAAACACACACACACAAACGTCCAAACACATAAACACATACACACACACAAATACAAACACATGGACATTTAAACACACCCACAAACGCACTAACACATGAACCCACACACGCACATACACGTGCACACACACACACACACACACACACACAATCACACCAACACAGTCACAGAAAAACTGAAAAAGACAAACAAAAGAACACATAAAGACAGACAAACATAAAAACAACACATGAACACACATGAGCATACACACACACACACACACACAGACACACACACACACATACATACACACAAACACAGAAGTAAAGCAAACGTGCAATACTACACACAGCTTCCTCCATCAATGTATTGTGCTGCTCCTTGGTGTGTGTGTGTGTGTGTGTGTGTGTGTGTGTGTGTGTGTGTGTCAGAATATAGCCATTTGGGTTGTGCGGATGCATGTGCGGTGTGTTCCTGTGTACTTATCCCCTTGTAGGCACAAGTATACATTACATGGACGAGTGGAGTGTGCGCCTCACAGCTGTGTGTAGAAGCCCAGTGCGGTCCGGGCACAAATAAGCACTATTCACATGCCGGTGTTGATGGCTGGACACATGAAGCATTGTTTTATAGGCGCGTGTGTATTTCTGAGCTGCGTATGTGCATGTACATATATATATATATATATATATATATATATATATACATAAACATATATATGTACATGTGTGTGGCCCTACGTGCCTTCATGTATGTATGTGTATGTGTGTGTGCTTCTGTTTTTATAGGTATACGTGTGTGTGTGTGTGTGTGTGCATAAATGTCTGCACATTGTACTCATACGTGTGGGTGTCTGTATATGTATATGTATATGTATGTGTGTGTGTGTGTTTGATCCCTGGGGGTGGGGGGGGGGGGGGGGGGGTGCATCTGGCTCTGTGAAGGGCTGCGAGCGTGGCCACTGTGGTCTCCCATGGCGACGAGAGGTTTTCTCCGCACCACTTCCAGCCCGGCCAGCAGACCTCAGGAAAGGAAACCTGGGTCGCTGAAATGGAGGGGTTGCTCCCGGACTATTTACAGAACCCAGAACCGGCCCAGAACCGGCCCAGAACCAGCCCAGAACCAGCCCAGAACCGGCCCAGAACCAGCCCAGAACCAGCCCAGAACCAGCCCAGAACCAGCCCAGAACCAGCCCAGAACCGGCCCAGAACCAGCCCAGAACCAGCCCAGAACCGGCCCACCGCCACCCACGATCCTTTACAGGAGGAGGAGGGCTGGCGTGTGTGTGTTTGTTTTTGTGTGTATGTGTGTTAGTGTGTGTGCGTGATGGTGTGTGTATTTGTGTGTGCGTGTGTGTGATGTGTGTGTGTGTGTGTGTGTGTGTACGTGTGTGTGTGTGTGTGTGTGTCTGTGACTATGTGTGTTGTGTGTCGGTGTGTGCGTGTGTGTGTGTGTGTGTGTGATGTGTGTGTGTGTGTACGTGTGTGTGTGTGTCTGTGACTACGTGTGTATGTGTGGTTGTGTGTCGGTGAGTGATGTGGTGTGATATGATTGTGTGTGTGTGTGTGTGATGTGGTGTGGTGTTTGTTAAGGGTTGAAGAGGGTGGGTGAGGGCAAATGGGGAAACTGGGAGGGGGGGATGCGTGGTGGTAGGTGTGTGCGTGCGTGTGTGTGTGCGCGCGCGTGTACATGTGTGCAGGTGTGTATGTGGTGTCTTCAACCTTGTTGGGTGGGGAAGAGGGTGGTGAGGGAAAGATGGAAATTGTGATGAGGTAGGAGTGGAGTGTTTGTTTGTGTGTTTGTTTGTTTGTCCAGGGCAACCGTGATTATTTGATGTAAATTAATAGTCATAAGTGAATGTGGTGTATGATGAGGTGCATGTGCTGTGTAACCATGATGAAGCCAAGTCTGTTGGCTTTGTTTTCTTTGTGTGTGTATGTGTAATTGTGTATGTGTGTGTGTGTGTGTGTGTGTGTGTGTGTGTGTGTGTGTGTGTGTGTGTGAGAGAGTGTGCTGGGGTGTGTATGTCTTTTATGTAGTAAACTGAACGCCTCATTTTGCAAGTTGGACAAGTTGTGCTCACTCATGTGTGCAATTGTATTGGTGTGTAATGATCCATTAAGCTATTAAGCACCACACGCACACACGCACACACACGCACACACGCACGTGCTCACAAAAGATTATAATTATTATTGGTGCGCTGCAAGCTCTGCAATATGGTTAATATAATTATCGTATACACTTATACACTTATAATTTGCACTTCCACACACACTCCCTCTCATATTTTACATGCTTTAGACAAACAATTGGACATGCTTGAGCACATGTCATTCAGAAAACTACACACAGCGATAATCCCAATAAAACCGCACACCTTTCTTGTGCATCGTGAAACATTAGTCACTGTCACATATTTGAGCATTATCTACGAAGGCCACATTTCTTAAGAAAAGAATCAGTCAGGCACTTTCACGTTGGTCATGTATAAACACTGGTGTCGTTCCAGCTACTGATTATGGAAATACGATGAGGTGCAGTGCTGCAGATTAAAGGGAAACCATGCCTTTTGGAAACTGTTGCTTTTGAAGTGACATCATGGCACTTCTCTTTCAATGCCCGTCAGTTGGGCTTAGTGGTTGTTCTTTACTGCCCAGTGCACAGTGGACTGGGGGAAGAATGCTGCTGAAGCAGGACTTTGGATGTGTCTGCCAGGGAACACACACGTCTGCATGGCATGACAACTCTACTGGCATCAAGAAAGTTGCAGATAAAGAATGATTGGTTCAAGTGTTGGAAAACCGGCTGACTGATCAGTTGACCAATGGTTCTGAGAAATCACTTGATTTATTTCATATATTTTGGTATAATTATTTTTGCACATAATTTGGTTGAGTTCATGATTAATTATTGTCCATAACATATGAATACAAACAAAGTGTGACAAAACACATACGATAAGTTAAGTTTATAGTTTATTATAATAATAATTTAAAGTTTATTGGTCCAAGATGGAACATTTGGGAGAACTTCCGGCGCACTGGAAGTGCCTCGGAAAGGACTTCCTTCCTTCCTCAAAGCAGGAAGTTGTCCCAGATGTTCTTCGCCATGTATCTCCCTCTCGAAGTCAAACACGCTCTCCAAACTCTGCACCGCCTACAAGCACCACCCGCACCACCACCACCCAGTGGGGAGGACCTCCAGCGTCTATCAAAGCCCTCCATGTCGGTCGGGGAGTATTAGCCTATGGTTATTTTAAGGCTGACGCGCTCCATCAGGGCTAATTACAGTGCAGGGGTGGTGTAGGTCGAGGGGCGGAGGGGTTGGGCGAGGGGGGGGGGGGACGGGCAGGAGTGACGGCTGGACGGGGAGGACTGAGGACTGAGGCTGTCTGACGTGTTATTCTTTCAGTTTTGCTCTCTCTTTCAAAGAGCGAGGTATTCCTCGAAGAAGAATGTGTGATTTGGGAGCCTTAGGGGCTGCTGACCCCACATGAACGGCCAGAGGTGGCTGCTTCTCTGCATAGTGTCACAGGAGCGCCGATGCAAGATAGGAAGCCTTGTTTGGCTGTCAACGTCTTAAGCCTTGGCCAGCCTCGCCGCCTCCGGCGCATGGGCTCTAACAGTCAATGCCCTTGTTGGTTTTTCAACTGTAACAGGAGGTCAAAGGTCGCCTGGGGAATCAATCTATTATTTCGGGGGGGGGGGGGGGGGGGGGGGGGGGGGGGGGGGAATGTATCCGGAAGACAAACAGGAGGAAGTGTATTAATCTCAGTGAATGTCAACATGTCAGTCTCAGCCAATTATGTTTTTTTGCGGAAAACAAAAACGAGTTATCCTTTATTGAGTTAGGTCTTGTACCGGCTGCAAATACACCAGCTTGGATCAGAGATTCACCTCAAACTCTCACATTCCACGACCTTGGTGGGTTAAAGGGGTGAGATGTCTAAATGACAACTCTCTCTCTCTCGCTGTCGCTCTCTCTCTCTCGCTGTCGCTCTCTCTCTCTCTCTCTCTCTCTCGCTGTCGCTCTCTCTCTCTCTCTCTCTCTCTCTCTCTCTCGCTGTCGCTCTCTCTCTCTCTCTCTCTCTCTCTCTCTCTCTCTCTCTCTCTCTCTCTCTGTTTGATGTGAAGAAACCTCACCCTAAAATAAAAGGTGTCTGGGGAGCAGCCACCACAGAAGAAGTAGAATGAAGATGATCACTGCTTACGGCTGCTCCTGTGTTTGTGCCATCGTCTGACGTCTTGGCCATAATTATGCCAGTCTACGATACTTAGGTAGGTAACCAGGCATTACTTTTGAGCTCTCTCTCACACACACGCCATACCTGTTGTTCATCAAACACTGCTATCACTCGGCCTTCTCTGTCTCCTTCTCTGTCTCACTCTTTCTCTCTCTTGCTTTCTCTCTCTCTCTCTCTCTCTTATGCTATGCCATAAGCATCCTTAGAAAACCATTCCACTTCATACCAGGTCTTTCATCCCCCCTCCCCCCGGAGAGAACTTGGATGCTGTAATTACGTCTAAGGATGTCACATGCCAAATTGCCATCAAGGAAAATTAGGTACACTTGAAAGCCATTTAAGATGCCACAGTGAATTTTTCATTATTTGTGAAATGCATTCTCTGATGCATCTTGCTCACGTTGGCCCACTTGTTAGACTGGGGATGTTGGGGTCCGAACCCACAACCTTTTGGTTGTCACCCTAGGCTATCCTGCCTCGGTACTTTGAGATCTGTATACCATATTCCACTGTACTGGTGGTGTAGTGGTATACAGGTACACAGGCATACATGTACACAGATATATTGTTGCTTATTCCCCCCAGTAATGGGATAGTGTGGGGGTGATGGAGACAATGGGAGACAAGGGAGGAGGTGAGGTGGTGATGGAGGTGGTGGTTCTGATTCTAGAACCCCCCCCCCCCCCCCCCCCTTCAGTAACAGAATAGGGTGGGGGTGATGGAGAGGATGGGGACAACGGGTAAGAAGGAAGAGTGGAGGAGGAGAGGAGAAGGGGGTTAGAGTTGGTGTGGTGGTGGTGGTGGTGGTGGATGTTCTCTCTGTGTGCGCAGCGCACGGTACACACACACACGCACACACACACACCACCCCAACCCCCACCCACCCCCACCCCCATGGGTAATTATGGGTGGTGAAGCTGCAGCAGCTCTGCTGGCCTGGGCTGGGTTGCTGGAGCCAGTGGGTCTGGCACAGGGAGGTCTGGCCACAGACCCCAGTGGTGACGGCATGAAGTCTGGGGAGCGAGTCAGAACATCAGCCCGGGGTTTGGAGGAATTCCTCGCATTCCCCTCCTCCATTGGCTGTTCGCCCATGTGTGTGCGCGGTTCTGTCGACGGAGTGTGTGTGTGGGAAGTGAGTTAGTGTGTGTGTATGTTAGTGTGTGTGTATGTGTGTGTGTGTGTGTGCATAATATGAGTGTATGCATGTTCAGCGTTTTCTTTTGTATTTGTTAGTAAATATGTGTTGTGTTTCCTTGTCTGTCTATGTGAGTATGTGAGTGTGTGTGTGTGTGTGTGTGTGTGTGTGTGTGTGTGTGTGTGTGTGTGTGTGTGTGTGTATACACCAGAAGGAAAGAAAGGGGAAGAGAAGACAGATCGCTATAACAGTCAGACTGTGTATTGTTCTCTGTGTTTCCTAACCCTAAAACACCGGACTTGTTTAATCCCAGTAAAGTTAGCTATTACAGTGACTCCACTCATGTTTGTTTGGGGAGTGAAATCCGAAATGAATGGGACTAAATCACTTGTTTGTGGACGAAAAAAGGATTCCCATGTCTCCTTTGTTGTAGTAACAATTCACTTACATATCTGTATAGTTTTCGAACTACAATTCTCATTTTATTATTTTAATGGTGATCCCCAAGTAAATACTGACTGACTAACTTACTTACTTAAATGTTTTACTTACTTCACATCATATGGTGAAAATAAGTCAATAAATGTGAAATAAAATGCAGTCTATAGGTTTCATGTTTAAACCTAACATACCAGTAAACCCAAAGTATCTTGGGCCGTTTCTCAGTTAGTTTTTTTACAGAGAAACTGACAATGGCAGCATTGCTGTTTAACTTCACTTCAGCTTTGTCAGCATCATAAAACAAGGCAGAGAAGTAAACAACACTCAAACACACTTTACACTACTTGAAGCGGAACAAACCAATCTATTTTTATATTTATTTATATTGTAACAGATTATTTTAATGCACACTATACTACTGTGTGTGTGTGTGTGTGTGTGTGTGCTTATGTGTATCTGTATATAGAGGTGTGTGTGTGTGTGTGTGTGTATGTGTGTTCTTCCATGCACATATATGTGTGTGGTGTTTCTGTGCTCGCATGCATGCTTGTTTGTACATATATGTGTACAGTGTGTGTGTGTGTGTGTGTGTGTGTGTGTGTGTGTGTGTGTGTGTGTGTGTGTGTGTGTGTGTGTGTGTGTGTGTGTGTGTGTGTGTGTGTGGAGAGAGACACAGACAGAGACAGGTAAGTGAGCCACAAAGAACAGACAAGGCACGGCGCGCCACACACTAAAATCACAGATCAAAGCTCACTGCAACCGGCTGCATTGTGTACACAACGCTGACAACTTTTTGTTGTGCCCTTAAAAGGAAGCAACGGTGGCATAGCAACACAAAAGGTTAGCATGAATGCTAACAGTAATGTCCTGGCATTTTGGTGACCACCATTCGTTTGCTTATGTAGGCCTATGTTTTACAACTCTCAGGCAGATCCGGCCGGTCATATGTTTAGCCTGCTTGATGTCACGCTACACTGGCAAGACAAACCTAAAGCGCCGGGGGAAACCTCCTCAAAGTTGTCTCTGTGTATCATGGTCAAGTTTGACGCTTCACCCAGAGGAATGAGCTAGCTTAAAAATAGCAACTAGAAAGAAAAAAAGTAACGATCACACTCTCCCCGCACAACCTTTATTTTGAAAAGCTGGGAGAAGAGGGTATTTATATATGGGGCTGTGTGCTGTGGTTTCCCCACAATTACAGAGTGGCAGTTCTCCGACTGGGAGGCGGACTGGAGGCTTGAAAGAGGGGGAGACCGAGAGGGGACATGAGGGGACCAGCCCTCCGCTAGACTTACAACCTGACACAGAGACACTGGAATACAGGCGACATGTAGAAGCCATTTCCCTTCACTCTTTCAGCACATGTAAAATGAGAACCAATGAGACTCTATTTTTATCTAAAGACATAAACATTTTAAATTTGCTTTCCTCAAGAAACTAAGATAAGATGGGGTGTACTTTGATTAATACGACGGGAAATATAAAAA